>BMAO01021955.1:0-26894 GCA_019973975.1 Trichonephila clavata
CAGATAGTAAAGTCCTTTAGGTCACCATCTGCAAAATCTGGATTAATTTTAATCTTTAGATATGAAACAAAATATTTTGGAACGCTAAATTCACCACTTTTATTTTTTGAAAGCAATTTACCTACACCGATTTTTTCGCATTCATTTTGCTTGTGTTTGTTTTGTATAAACCTATGTACTATTTTTTCATTTTTCCTATCCTGAAAAACAATATCATCAAAACCCGTAGCTGATTCCATTTCTGTAGCTAAACGGAAAGAATATCCAACATCTACTGCACGTTTGAGAAGCAGCATTACCCACTTTAGTTGGTAGATATCACCATGAAGAGACCGCTTTCTTCCCCAAGCAGGATAAGTTTCAGGCATCCTCAACCTCACATAATTTTAAAAATAGTACCAACAAATGGTAAAAAGTTATATGTCATGATATACAGATATCGTAACAAAGACCTTGGAATATCTACGAGATGTGCTGTTATGTAAATAAAAAAATGTGACTAATTACTTAATCTCTCACTCAAAATTGAATTCACCACATCAGGGCTGGCTTTTCCTTTGGTAAGTTTCATAACTTCGCCGACAAAGAATCCGTATAACTTTGTTTTACCGCTTTGTATTCTTGAACTTTATCTGGTTGTTATTGACGATTGTGTCGATAACTCCTGATATTGACCTCTATCGGTTATTTGTTTTAGGTCTTGCTCTTCTATAATTAAAGATGCAGGTTTGCCAGTTTCAAACATTACTATCGAATACCTGCTTGCCAAGTTTAGCAGAGATTGTTCCATCAACGATAAAATCTAAGAGTTCGGACAAAGCATTTGCTTTGATTGGGGAGCTCACAATATCAATACCTGCTTTATTCAAACGACCAAAAAGCTCTACGGTTAACCAGGTAACGGCGAGCTTTGAATCATGTTTTTTTATCAATTCCTCAAAATAATCAGCAATTGCTTTATCGGAGGTAATGACGTTTGCATCGTATTCATTGATACCCAATTCCTCAATGTATCGCAGCTTTTTTTTGATCTGGCAACTCGGGCAAAGATGATTGAATTAAATCAATTTTATCCTGGCTTACCTCAACAGGTAATAAATCAGGCTCAGGGAAGTATCTATAATCGCTTGCATCCTCTTTGCTTCTCATCACTTTTGTTTTTCCCGAAGCAACGTCAAACAATAAGGTATCTTGACTTATTTCTTCTCCACTTTCTAAAATTTCAATTTGTCTTTGTATTTCATAGTCTATAGCTTGCACAATATAACGTATCGAGTTCAGATTTTTTATTTCACAACGAGTGCCAAATGTACTACTGCCTTTTAGGCGGACAGAAACATTTGCATCACAACGAAGTGATCCCTTTTCCATATCACCATCACATGAACCAATGTAACGCAAAATCTGCCTTAATTTTTTCATGCATTCTGCAGCTTCCGCAGATGAACGGAGATCTGGCTCTGAAACAATTTCCATTAAAGCAACCCCTGCACGATTTAACTCTACATAAGTTCTGCTTTCCTCATGAACGCTCTTTCCTGCATCTTGCTCTAAATGAATTCTCGCAATTCTTATTTCTTTTTCATTGTCGTTGATAAATACTCTACCGTTTTTAACTATTGGCTCAAAAAACTGAGTTATCTGGTAACCTTGTGGTAAATCAGGATAAAAATAATTTTTCCGATCAAAGTAAGAATACTTATAATTTCTGCAGAAAGTGCAAGACCAGTGCGTATTGCTTGCTCTATGCAGTAATAATTTAGTATTGGCAGCGTACCTGGCATTGCCGCATCAACTAGAGAAACTTGAGTGTTATGCTCAGCACCAAATTCCGTTGATGAGCTAGAAAATAGCTTCGTATTAGAAGAAACTTGAGCATGCACCTCAAGCCCAATTACCGCTTCCCAATCCTCTTTCGTCATGTATTTTATTTAAATGATAATCTTAATATTCTGCAAATTAGCACAAAAGTCAAAACAAAACTCATGTTAGCTAAGTGGTATGCAGATTGTTTTACCCATAGAAACGGGTTAAATGCAAAAGATTACTTGACAAGCTTCGCCAGCCCTCTTATCATAAAATTGAAGCTATTTATTTATCTTCTCTGTACAGATTAAATGACAAAAAAACTCACGTATCTGGCGTCTCATGTTTAATTTTTTGCACTATGTGCACCTTATGTCTTTATAAGCTTCTACCTACATAAGCTGAAACGCGCTTATAAAGCGTTTAAAACATAAAAAAACGCCAACTTAAAAAATGGATAGTGAATAACTAGCTACCCTAGGGTTTCTTTTGCCTTTTTTTCTGTTTAGTAAATTTCTTAACGTTTATAATTTAGATTAGTTGCGGTTTAAAAGCAACTGAATCGCGGTTATTAAGTGTTTAGAATAAAAAAACGCCATACTTGAAAGTATAATGTAAGTAATTAGCCAACCACGGGGCTTCTTTTGCCTTTTTTTTCGTTTGGTAAATTTCTTAATGTCTGTAGCTAAACGATAACCGTCATCCCGCTACTTGTTAGCGGCCGAGATACCGCGAATGAATCGCGGTATGACGTAGGATTGCTGTCATTCCAGTGCCAAGCACTGGGATCCAGCCTTTATTATTTGGTTGAAATTAAGTCTTCTGGATCCCAGTGTCAGCTACTTGGATGACACCATTCTTTTTCCTGGATTCCAGTGTCTGGGCACTGGAATGACATCCTCCCTTGTGGAGATTGCTCTCAAATCACAATGTTCGTACAGCTATGCAAACACAAAGGTGTCATTCCAGCGCGTGACGCTGGAATCCAGTTGAGCTATTTCAACAAAAATACTGCATTTTGAGATGAACGTCTATTCTCACCAGACTTATTTACAAGTATAACAATTAAAGTCTGGATTCCAGTGTCAAGCACTGGAATGACATCATAGGGGCACTGCCCTTTTGGATGGAAACCAGTGTCAGCTACTTAGATGATACCTTTTTTCTACTTAGTTTGGGTTATGCAAGAAGTCTATTGCATTCCTGAGCAATTTGATTCATTATTCTTTTTGTAAAAAATTTTCTTAACTTTCTCTCCACTTTTTTGGTAAGGTCACTTTAAAGGAAGTCTAATAGATGCTACATAGAAATCCAGATGAGTTTCTAAAGTCTATTCCAAAAGATAAGCGCATAATGTGCCTTGACATGGGAGAAAAGCAAATAGGCATAGCATTTAGCGATAAAACACAGCTCATAGCCACAGCTCATAGCATATATCACAGAAAAAATATGAGCAAAGATTTAGGTTATCTGCATAGAATATTCAAAGAAAATGAATCTGGATCAATGGTAATAGGACTACCATTAAAAATGGACGAGCAAGAAACTAAATGGTGTAAAACTATAATCCAATTCGCAAATAAAATAATAAAAAAATATAAAGTAAATATATACTTACAAGACGAAAGCTTCTCAACATCTATCGCAACTCATACACTAAAAATTACTGGAGTATCAATCACAAAATCGAAAAAAATAGATGATAAAATCTCCGCATGTATTATTTTGCAACGAACGTTAGACAAGATAAATACAATCAAATAGTTTTTCCAGATCTGGAAATCTTCAAACTGAATCCCATATAAAAGTTACTCAACAAAACAAGAACCTTTCGTATAAGCATGACAAATTGCTACAGCAAGAGCGTCAGCAGCATGGTGGCATTTTATACTCAAATTTTTAACTATTTGCTTCACCATAAATATAATCTGATCCTTATCAGCATGGCCATTTCCGGTAATGCTTTTTTTACATAGTTTGCATCATATTCATTCATAGTTAGCTTTGTTATTTTTAACGCTAAAATTACAACCCCTCTTGCATATCCTAAAGTTAGTGAAGATTTAGGATTTTTATTAACAAAAATTTTTTCTACTGCAGCTTCATTCGGAGAGTATAGGGAAATTACTTTCTTTAATTGTTCAAAAATTATATGTAGGCGTTCACCTGTACCCAATTTACCATCAGTTGATATGGTACCGCCGCCCAAAAATTCAATATTATTTTTTTCGTTCAGGCTGATAATGGCCCACCCAGTCTTGCTTATTCCTGGATCTAGACCTATTATTTTAACCACTTAATAAACGCTTAACCAATAGACAAACAAAATAAAAATATCCAGACTACATCTACAAAGTGCCAATACCAGGAGGCAAACTCAAAGCACAAATGGTCCTGAAGTGTAAATTGGCCTTTCCGTGCTCTAAATAAACACACTGATAAAAATATTATTCCTATTATAACGTGTGCGCAGTGAAAACCGGTAATCATATAAAAATTGGATGTATAAATAAGCTTTTCTCCTGTTTCTTGTAGAGAAAAACTCGCTTCATGATACTCTATTGCTTGCACTATTATAAAAAAAACCCCAAGCAATATAGTTATGGACAGCATTTTAATCATGCTCTTTTTATCATTTTCAAGTAAAGAATGATTTGCCCAAGTAATTGTTGTACCAGAAAGCAATAATATTAATGTATTCATGAATGGTAGTGACCACGGATCAGGTGGCAAAATTCCCTCAGGGGGCCATTCAACTTTTTTTGCAGGAGAAAACGCCTCAAATAAAAAAACTGGATCAAGCCAGGCTTTAAAGAATGAACAAAAGAACACTATAAAAAATACGACCTCCGAGAGAATAAACAAGTACATTGCAAATTTGAGTCCATGTTTTACAATGGCAGTGTGACATTTGTCATAAATGGCCTCCCTTATTACATCTCTCCACCAATAAAACAGCACCCCTGATACTGCGGAGATTCCCAAAACTAAACAAAACATTCCGACAATTTGTTTATGAAGCGCGCCAACTAATCCAAGTGCAAGAATAAGAATTGCTGCTGATATAGCAATTGGCCAAGGACTTGGGTCCACTAAATGAAAATCATGTTCTTTACTTTTCATAGCATTTTAAAAAATACTTACTAAGGATACAAATTAGCTTAAAATTGTCAATGTTCCTTAGGAAATTGATTGAATCTTGAAAAATTATATGCACTGTCCCAAAAGTCTAACTCAAATTGTGCGCTTATCCTAAATAACTCAAGCATTCTACTCCTTTCATTTACTCCTACCTTTTTGCAATATTCATCAACAATATTCTCTAAAGTAGCGTACCCATATTCCATTAAACTACCGCTATAAAAATCAAACCAATCCTTATATTTGTTATTTTCCTTGAACCCACTTTTCATATTATCAGTAACAGTTTTGTATATAAACATGCAAGAATATAAAACCGTTACAGCTTCATAGGTATCGCTATATGAGATGGATAAAAGAAAATTGGTAAAATTGAAACATGCAGGAGATTTTTTTCCACGCCTTACACCATATATAGTAAAGTAGTGATCACACAAGAACTTATTAACAGCTATTGAACCTTGTGCCACTTTAGCAAGAGAGATTACATCATTATGATCTTCTATTCTGGAGGCAGTAGTCAATATGGTACGAATATAACCATCTAAAAACAGCGCATCCTGCTAAATATAGAACTTAAAACTCTCTATATTTAAAGTACCGTTCATCAACTCAACATTAAAAGGGTGATTAACTATATCCCTTAAAAGATTTGATCCATAACAACTCTTAATTATACTACTAAACATATAAAATGCTAAAAACTACGATTCTGACACGAGTTATCCTATGTTAGATCATAAGTTGCTACCTGCTTTATAATACACTTCATTCCAAAATTCCATCTCAAGCTGCAGCCCATCACGAAAGAATCCTAGCATGTTTTTTCGTTCATCATTATTGGATTTTTTATATAGATTATTCATAATGCTAGTTACATCATCAATCATGGTATTTGCCTCGTCAGAGCTAAAAAGATCTATCCATTTTTGATATTTGTTATCAGCAGTAGTTTTACTTTTCACAATATGACAAACAACTATTTGATATATACAGAAACACGGATAAGAAGCTGCTAAACCTTCAGCAACAGAATTATGATATGCAATACGTACGAAGAAGTTAGTAAAAGCCGAGCAAGATCTCGATTTTTTGTGGCTATCAGATAAACCACAATCTGCAAAATGTTTACTATAGTAATCTCGTGTGGCAAAAGTGCCCACAGCTACACAAATCAATTTATTCATTATTTCAACATCATTAAACTTAGCTGCAATAATCAATAAAGCACGAGTACAGTCTACTACATACAAAAAATCCTGCTGAAGATAAAATTTGAACTTTTCATAATCTAGCGTATTGTTCATCAATTCAACATTGAAAGGATGTTTTTTTATTTCTTCAATGAGGTCAGATGATTCTCTTATAGCAATATCGTAGAACTCTTCTTTGGATCATTACGCATTTTGTAAGCCTCATAAATATTAAAATTGCCATAAATATGATATAATTATCATAAAAATCTAATTACACTTTAATGATAAGCTATTATATCAGTATCGGGCTATAAATCAAAACTTTAAAGCAGTTCTATTTTTATCTTCCATATTGAATTCTCTACAAAGATCAGCAGACAAGTTCATGCTTTCCCAAGAAAATCCACCGTCATTTTCTGACTCTTTACCAAAATGTCCATAACAGGCTGTACGTTTATATATAGGGCGATTAAGCGATAAATGCTTGATTATGCCTTTTGTTGATAAATCTATACTATTCTCGATAAACTCTTTAATTACTCTTTCCTCCACCGCATTCATACCAAATGTATCAATATAGAATGAAGTAGGTTGTGATATACCAATTGCATAAGAAAGCTGCACAAGACAACGTTCAGTTAAACCTGCAAAGACAATATTTTTAGCAAGGTATCTTGCCATATAAGCTGCAGATCTATCAACTTTGGTTGCATCTTTTCCGGAAAATGCCCCTCCACCGTGTGGAATATAACCTCCATAGGTATCAACCATAATTTTTCGTCCGGTTAATCCACAATCACTAACCGGCCCACCAATAACAAATCTACCAGTTGGATTGACTAAGAGATTTTTCTCAGGACATATCCACCCTTTAGGTAAAGATGAAACTATGTAAGGATAAATTATTTCTTTTACTTTTGATTGATCCAAATCCTCAGGGTGCTGTATTGAGACAATAATACTTTCAGCACGTACCGGGAGGTTATTCTCATATGCCAAAGTGATTTGTGACTTTGCATCTGGACCAAGTTTTGCTTCTTTAACTGCGCTCATGATATTTTTCAGAATCAAGTGTGCATAAAAAATGGGTGCTGGCATAAGGCTTTCTGTCTCTGTTGTTGCATAGCCATACATTATGCCCTGATCCCCAGCACCTTGATCCAACCCTATTGCAATGTCATTTGATTGCTCATGCAGCAGTATATTTACCTTCACTTTTCTCCAGTGGAAACCATCATGCTCATAACCAATATCTTTTATTGTATTCCGTACAATACTTTCAATCCTGCTATTTTTGATGTTAGGTCCAAATACTTCCCCAGCTATAATAACGTTATCTTTGGTGACTAAAGTCTCTATTGCAGCTCGCGCAAAAGGATCAGTGAAAAGTATTCATCAAGTATTGCATCTGAAATTTGATCTGCTACTTTATCTGGATGACCAGCCGCCACTGATTCACTGGTTACTAAATTTTTATATAAACTCATGTTTTTGCTTATACAATACCAAAACCGCTATAAAAAACACAGTTAGTAATTACTAAATGGTGGGCCTGGGAAGAGTTGAACCTCCGACCTCACGCTTATCAGGCGTGCGCTCTAACCACCTGAGCTACAGACCCCTGATTTATTCAAGCTGAAGCTTTCATATTATCTGTAGGCAAGATATCAATAAAAGTCTTTTTATTTGCTGACCTTCTAAAGCTGACCCAGCCTTCTACTTTGGCAAAAATCGTATGATCTTTACCTATACCAACATTCTTCCCAGGATGGAATTTTGTGCCTCTTTGGCGCACAATTATGTTACCAGGAATAACCTTCCCATTCTTCTTTATTCCTAACCTACGACCTGCTGAATCTCTACCATTACAGGAACTACCACCTGATTTTTTAGTTGCCATATCTTACCTCTTACTTTTGAAGATTAATTTCATTGATACGAAGAACAGTTATATACTGCCTATGACCAGTCTTTCTACGGTAATTTTTTCTTCTTTTCTTCTTAAAGATTATAATTTTTTCTCCTCTACACTGCTCCAATACTTCAGCTTTAACAGTAGCATTAGATGAATAAGATAAGCCATTATTTGAAACACAAATCACCTTATTGATTTCCACTTCTTTTTTTTCTTCAGCTTCTAACTTCTCTACCTTTATTATACTGCCTTCTTTTACTAAATATTGCTTTCCACCAGTCTCAATTACTGCAAACATGATAAATATAAATTATTGTTATTAACTTTAATCGTAAACGATGTCATATATGCTGTCAATATAAATAAAAAGCATGACTTAACGTTCTTTTTGAGCCACTTAAGTACTCTTAAGTAGATTCGAAAACAGGGCTTGCATTATGATCTAAAAGTAATTCTACGAGCTCTTAATACTTTTCAACAGTCCTGTTATTAGGGAAATTTGCTATAATTACAGAATAAAATAGAACTACTTTATTTTCTTTATCACTTGTCTTTCTCTTGCTATTGCAAGACTTTTCTCTGGCACATCCTCAACTATGACGCTGCCCGCTGCAATTACAGATTCATCATGAATATTAAGTGGTGCAATGAGTGAGCTATTGGCACCAATAAAGCAATTGCTTCCTATGTTCGTTTTATGTTTCTTTTTCCCATCATAATTACAAACAATAGTACCTGCTCCTATATTACTCCTCTGCCCTACTTTAGCATTTCCTATATAACTTAAGTGTTTTATTCTAGTGTTTTGACCAACTTCACTTGTTTTCACTTCCACAAAATTTCCTATTTTTGCCTTATTACCAATTGTTGTGTTTCCGCGTATTCTGGTAAATGGACCGACCTCAGCATTACTTTTAATTAAGCAGTTTTCTAAATGCGAAAATGGCAGTATTTTCGCACCAGACTCTATTTTCACTCCAGTACCGAAAAAAACATATGGGTAAATAACTGAATCTCTGGCAATTTGCGTATCAAGAGAAAAGAAAGCAGTCTCTGGTGCAACAAGCGTTACTCCGGAGTCGGTAAAAACTTTTCTTTTATTTTCTTGAAAGTAAAATTCAGCTTTTATAAGGTCATTTCTGTTATTTATTCCAGTTGCCTCTTCTCCACCCGTAATAACGTAACCGACATTTAAATTACTCTTCACTGCAATAGAAACTATATCAGTCAAATAATATTCATGAGTTGAGCTATTGCACTCTATTTTCTCCACCAATTCACGTAAATTCTTTGCATATGCAACCATTATTCCAGCATTGGCAAGAAACTCTTCATGATTATTTTTATCACTCTTTGCTTCTACGATTTCTCTTAAGGAACCATTCTCAACAATTAACCTACCGTATTCTTTATTGCTTGTCCTAAAACCTAGGCAAACTAGAGCCTTGCCTTCTAAGCAACTAATCATTTTAGTTATTGTGCTGCTTTTTATGAGCGGAGTATCTCCATACTGCACAACAACTATGCTTGAATCTGGCAATTCTCTTAGGTTTCTCATTGCAGTTTTGACCGCATCTCCCGTGCCAAGTGTTAATTCTTGTGTAATTAACTGTATATCCTTAAAGCACTTTAGTCTTTCAATTAAAGGCAGATCAACTACAACAGCAATATTTTCAGGATTTAACTGTTTTGCATTGTAAATGACATGCTGGAGCATGGAAAAATTGCCTATTTTGTGCAGAACCTTAGGCAAATCTGAATTCATCCGCCTGCCATGCCCGGCAGCAAGTATGATGAAAGTATGAGCTTTATTTATCACTTATCTTAAAGATGAAAAATGAAAACCATAATGATCAAGCCAACTGATTTTGTTATCGTAAAAGCTTCTTAGGTCGCTAATTTGATATTTTAGCATCGCAAGCCTTTCTATACCAATGCCAAACGCAAAACCATTGTATTTAGTATGGTCTATTCCAACATTTTGAAAGACATTTGGATGCACCATACCACATCCAAGCACTTCTACCCATTTACTACCTTTATAACTTATGTCCACTTCCGCAGAGGGTTCAGTAAAAGGAAAAAAACTATTACGAAAACGTATCTTCAGCCCTTTATCTCCAAAAAACTTATTAAGGAAGTGATGAATAGTAAATTTTAACTGGCCCATATTGACATTCTCATTGACATATAACCCCTCTATTTGATGGAACATAGGGGTGTGAGTTGCATCAAAGTCGTTTCTGTATACTCTACCTGCGGCTACGATTTTAATTGGGAAACTTTTTGTTTTTTCCATGGTTCTAATCTGTACAGATGAGGTGTGAGTGCGCAGTACCATTCTTTTATCGTTTATTTTATTCTTTAAGTAGAAGGTATCTTGCTCCTCTCGCGCAGGATGATGACTTGGAGTATTCAGTGCATCAAATACATGAAATTCATCTTCAATATCAGGGCCATCAACTGCTTTAAAACCCATATGTGCAAAAATAAGCTTTACTTCATTTATAACCTTACTGAGTGGATGGACCTTGCCCATTTTTTCTGGTCTAACGGGCAACGTGATATCAACCGCCTCATTCTGCAATTTAAAGTTAACTTCTTTGGCTTTTAGTGCATTTTCCTTATTCATTATAAGCTGATCTAGCTTATTACGTAAAACGTTGATAACTTCGCCTAAATTGCGCTTTTTTCCTGCGTCTTCTATCTCTTTTAAGTTGTCAAAATAAGCTTTAATTACACCCTTTTTTCCCAAATATGATAGCCTGACTTTTTCTAAATCTTGTAAAGAAGAAGCATTCTCAATTTCAGAGAGCGCTTTATCTTCAAGTGAAGGTATTTCATTCAGTAGCTCTTTATTCATCTTAGAAACGCTGGCTTAAACTTTAATTATAGTAAAATCTTGAATAGCATCAACAATCTAAAAACTGTCCCATTTTAATTATTAATTTATTGACCAATTAGTTTTTTTTATTTATCTTTGCGTTGATGAATTTGCTGTATCAACCATGCACAACAGTGACATTGAAACTGATAATAAGTACAAAATAGAGGATTTACCTAAGTCCTTTAAGGAAAGATCCAAAAACATAAGTAAAGCATTTTCTAGCAAAATAATTAAGATCAGTACCATTCGCTCGAGAAGTATTGAAAGTAATATACAAGAATTTTCATTTGAGCTAACAGCAACAGGTAAAGACACCTTTAATACAAGACCATTTCAAATAAAATCTTTAATTGATTTTTTTAAAATCTGCCTTTCTCGGGAAAAAAATTTTACAGTCAACATAAAAGTACCAAAAGAAAGTGAAAAATTATACAATAACTACCATAAAGCTAATAAAACTGTAGAAGAATTCATAAGTAATGCTCCAATTCAAATCCTCCTGCAGGGTATAACAATAACGCTACAAACAGACGTTAAAAACATCAATCTCGGTAGCTTGCAACAAATCGAGATATTCTTAGATGAGCAGCTAAAACATTTAGAAGAAGCCAAAAGTGAGGAGCAAAGTCAAGATACATTACAAGTAGAAGAAACTGAAAATAAAAACGAAAATGTGGTTGAAAAAAGGAACACGCAAGATAAACAAATTGTGCAAGGTTCGTTTGGCTACAATATAGCAAGTAACAGAAAGCAAATTACACGTGCACCAGTAATTGTTGCTGCAATGTATGAAAATGTTTCCTGGTTTAGATCTCTTTTCCATCTACCAAATTTTGTTGATAAAACACAATGCTTTTCTCCACAACTGCCTAAATTTTTTATACAGAGTAAGAATATGCCATCCGGTGTCATTCCAGCGCTTGACCAAGCAGAAAAAGAACCAGTGTCAGCTACTCAGATAACAGAGGATAGTATAGGAAATCTAGCACCTCAAAAAACAGAGCAGAATATAGGTCAAACTAGGTCACACACAGATTATTTTAAGGCTAATAGAAAAAAGAAACCAAAAAAGCAGGCTACAGAACTATCGGAAGAGGAAAAACAATCAACTATAAAACAAGCTCAACTTGATGCTAGAGTAGCTATGATAGATAATTTGGCTGAGCACAAGGAAAAAAAACTCGATGAAATATTTATTGAAGTGATGAATGGATACAAAAATCAAGATCCAGAAATATTTCACAATATTTTCAACTCAGTGTTTAATATTGTTTACTTTCAAGATAAACAATTACATGAAATATTAGAGTCAGGTGAGATATCAGAAGTATTACAGATACTCGAAAGGCCACAACCTCTTAATAACTCACTTTTAGGTAAAGAATATTTACAAAAACAAGTATATAGAAAAAAAGAGCAATTGCTCAAATTAGTTTCAGGTGTTTATATACAACAACCTCCTATGCAACATAAAAATACTCCTCATAAATCTACAAACCCTTTACCAATTAAAGATCCTTCATCAGCAACAAATGAAGCTACACCTACTAACATTACACTCAAATCACCATTAAAAACTGTATTTTCCTCAAAAAAGGCTTATTTTTGTCTATTTATAATAGTAGCATCTGCATCAACACTTTGCTTATGGCATTTTCCATTAGGAAAAGTGTCAATGTTAAAAGGATTAGTGCCACCAGAAAAAAGAGAAAATATTGGGTTAGCATTGAACATAGGGTTACCAATATTAATCGCGCTGTGTATTTTGAATTTAGCTCACTTTATATATTCTGAATATTCTATAGAATCTATTGAACAAGTAAGTGAAAACGATCCCCTTTCTCGCGCCTATAGCTAGTGTAAGCTCAGTTTTCCTACGTCATACCGTCACGAACCGTCATACCGCGATCCATTCGCGGTATCTCTAGATCCCGCTAACAAGCAGCGGAATGACGAATTTGTCGTTTTTTAAATCGTCGGTAAACTAGAATTACTTTAGCTATAACAAAATAGAAGTAAGTTGTTGTAAAAAATTTTTCATAGTAAAATTATTTATTTTCACCATATGTTTAAAGGGATTATTACGGATATTGGAACTATAACTGACACTACCACTCACCCCAACTCTGATCAAATTTTCCATATCAAAACACAAAATTTATCCTCTATAAGTAAAGGAGATTCAATAGCTTGCTCTGGTGTGTGTTTAACTGTTGTTGATATAATGAGCGATATATTTACAGTCCAAGTGTCTCAAGAAACTATGAAGGTTGCTAACTCAAATACGTGGAAGATAGGCAAAAAAATAAATCTCGAACAAGCAATGAGATTAAGTGATAAGATCGATGGCCATCTAGTTCAGGGTCATGTTGATGGGATAGTAAAAATTTTAACAATCGAACGAAATTTAGATTCTCATGAAATTAAACTATCGTGCCCACAAGAATTAATTAAATTTGTTGCAAAAAAAGGCTCCGTTACACTAAATGGGGTTTCCCTCACAGTGAACTCAGTTATCACCAGACCCCTTTCGAAATTTGTTTGTGGTGAGAAATTTTTAGGAGAAGCACAGGCGAGCACCGCAGAATACTTAAATGTATTTGAGGAGCACAGTCAAGCTTTGACAACAAAATTGCCATCAGAAATCGAATTTCAAAAGGGGTCTGCCGAATTTACAGTAAATATAATTCCCTACACATGGGAAAATACAACTTTTCAGTACAACAAAATAAATGATTATCTGAATTTAGAAATTGACATGATCGCTAGGTATTTAGATCAATTGATGCAGCATAAATACAATTAATTTTACAACCTTGTTATTTACAACTATTATATCTTGAAAACCATATAGATATAAAATATGCTTTTCGATAGCCTAATTATCTTCATTGTTGTTCTATGCATAATAATCTCGGTAACTAGAGGTTTTATAAAAGAGCTATGCGCACTAATGTTTCTATTTTTATCAATTTTTCTGACAGCTAATCACTATGATTTTTTCACTCCAAATTATAGTAAATATTTTGATTCTAAAGTTATACTAAACATACTTTCTACAATCTCTGTATTTATTATACTTAATCTTATATTCATGATAATAAACAACTGGCTAATGTACATATTATCACCCATAAGGTTGGGGTTTATCGATAGAGTTACTGGAATCTTTCTCGGAGTGCTTAAAGGAATATTGCTCTCTTATGTATTATTTTTTGCTGTGCACTTATATTGCTATACAGTATATGACAAAAAAGAGGAACATTCTGAAATAAAAGCAGAAGACATATTGCCTAATTGGATAATAAATTCACACTCTTATCAGGCTTTATTTGTTACAGCAGAAGAAGTAATTGACATGTATATACCAGAGTCGTTGATACTAAAAATAAAAGAGATCGGTGGAGAAATGGTTGATCAAGAAAAACCCAAAAACAATAAAAAAGAAGAGTAAATATTTATTTATAAATATGTTCATTAGGAGTATTCAAAAAGCCATATGTGTCAGGTTAAGAGCACTCCTCTCTTATAATTTACGTGTTTAAGAATAACTTCTGCTAAACCTTTACTAATTCCAGGTACGTTTTGAATTTCAGCCAGAGAAGCTTTGCTTATATTTTTCACTGAACCAAAATAAGACATCAACGCTTTTTTTCTTTTGTTGCCAATGCCGGGTATTTTGCTTAATTGTGAAACTATAAACTGTTTATCGCGTTTTTTTCTATGTGAAGTTATCGCAAAACGGTGGGCTTCATTACGCAGCGATTGTAAGTAAAGCATGACTTTGCTGTCATTTGCCAGACTGAATTCTTCCCTGCCCAGCATATAAAATCTTTCATTTCCTGCGTTACGATCAGGACCTTTTGCCATACAAGCAAAAGGAACGTTTATATTCAATACTTCCAGTACATTCTGTACTATGGAAACATGTCCTGGTCCACCATCAATCAGTAAAAAATCAGGTATTATGCCTTTTATATTGCCGGAGAAACGTCTGGTTAGCACTTCCCTCATCATTTTATAGTCATCGCCTGAAAATTTTTCCTTTATAGTAAATTTTCTGTACTCACTCTTTAAAAAACCCTCCTGCCCTGCAACAATCATCACACCAATTTGCTGGCTTCCAGAAATATGGCTATTATCATAAACCTCGATACGCTTTGGAATGTTTGGTAACAAGAAGATTTTGCTAAGCTCCTCAAGCTTTTCTAGGTTATTTCTATAATCGATAAGCTTCTGCTCTAAGCTATGCTGAGAGTTATCATAAACAAATTTCAATAAATCACGCTCTTTTTTATTCTTTGCATGCAGAACTTTTACTGGCTTTTGAGCAACCTTATATAGTGCTTGTTCTATAATTTCCTTATCCACAATAGAATCTGGAACGTAAATTTGTATTGGAGGTATGTTAGCTGAATTATAAAAATTGACCAAAAAGGTGGATAAAATTTCATCATTTGAGTGATCACCACAGTTCTCGGCAAAGTAAGGAGTGCTGCCGTAGTTGTCTTTATTTCTAAACGATAACACACTAATACATGCTAGATCCTCTTCACGTACAATACTGAAGAAATCTGCATCTTTTTCAAAAGAAAAATCCGTGTGCTGTATTTGAATTTGCTCAAGAAACTTTACCCGATCTCTATATATAGCAGCAAGCTCATAGTTTTCTTCACTGCTGCACTTTCTCATTGTGAAAAGTAACTGTTCTTTCACTTCCTTATTTCTTCCAAGCAATGTATTTCGTGCCTGTTTTACTGATTGGCAGTAGTCGTCTTTTGTGATTTTGTTTATGCATGGTGCTGAGCAGCGCTTAATTTGATATTCAATACATGGTCTTTTTGTTGAGGAAAAGTATTGATCTGAACATACTCTTAGGAGAAAAGATTTTTGCAATGACAATATAGTTTGCTTAACAGCAGCGGCAGATGTAAAGGGACCATAATAATGAAACTCATTTTTCTTAAATTTGCCTCTATATTTTGCTATTCTTGGATAATCGTGCTTGGAAATTGTTATATAAGGATAAAATTTTCCATCCTTGAGCACAATATTATAAAGTGGTTTCAATGATTTTATTAGCTGTGCTTCAAGAAGCAGTGCTTCGATTTCATTCTCAGTGATGAATATTTCAACCTTAATAACCTGTAAGAGCATAACTCTAATTCGTTCAGAAAGGTTTTCGAATTGAAGGTAGTCGGATAACCTTGACTTTAAGTTTTTTGCTTTTCCAACATATAAAACTTTATTCTTATCTCCAACCATCTTATACACGCCACAGGATTGTGGAGATGATTTGATTTGTTCTTTATATTGCCTGAGCATTTATCCATTGTTTAAACTGTATGAGGTTAAAATCTGCTACTAAATGAAAGATGGAAACTACATTTTCAAGCAAAGATAATCTGTTTCTTCTCAGCTTATCAGAATCACAGTTAATCTTTATACTGTCCATAAACTGATTGATAAACGGAGCAAAACCAGCAAGTTCATCAAGTGCTACATTAAAGTGGTTATTTTTTATCGCTTGTTTTATGTTTTTACAAGCAGTTATAGCACAATTTGATAGCGCAATTTCTTCACTTTCAATCAAAAACCTCTTACCGTAAGATGCACTATAAGTAGTGCCATCACTTTTCCTTGCTTTGCTCATCATGTTACTGACTCTTTTGTAAGTGCTTAGAATTTGTTCACCTTCTGGAGTACTAAGATAACGATCCAATATAACAGTTCGCTTTTCTGCTGTCAGCAGATCATTAATATCGATTTTATATAGTATTGAATCTACAACATCTTGCCTTATATCTCTATTTTTTAAAATAACCTTGAATCTTTCTAAGCAAAATCTAAATACTAGTTCTGAAATTTGTTTTCTATTCGGCTTATCAACTGACGCTGTATTTTTATTAAATAGAAGCCTTGAATATAAAGATACTGACTTGTCTATCATTAGCCTAATTGGAACATGCAAATTATTTTCAAGTATTGTCCTAATTATACCAATTGTCATTCTCCGCA
Organism: Trichonephila clavata; assembly: GCA_019973975.1. Taxonomy (NCBI): domain Eukaryota; kingdom Metazoa; phylum Arthropoda; class Arachnida; order Araneae; family Nephilidae; genus Trichonephila; species Trichonephila clavata. The sequence continues at coordinate 16,964 of BMAO01021955.1, forward strand.
AACCAAATTGATCATACGAACCAGAGATTTTCTCACCTGCTGCAATTAAACCAACTAAGCTATCCACTTTGTCTGCAATTGACACAGCAATTGCAGAAGGAGATTTAGGACACTCCTGCTCTGGCCCGATTGGCTTATAATGCTCAGTTATAGCTTCCACTACTTCTTTATCTTCTTGAAAATAAGAAGCATAATATCCACCCATTACTCCTTGTAATTCTGGAAACTCTCTGACTATCGATGTTGCCAAATCAGCTTTTGCCAAATATGCAGCACGTTCAACTTTTATCAGCGAAGCATGTGGAATAAATATAGCTATATACTTTGACAGAGCCGTAATACGCTTCACCTTTTCCCCCACGCTGCCAAGTGAAGCATGAAATAATATCGAACCTAATTTTTTGACATAATAATCTAGATTTTCCTTTTTATCTTGAGATATTAAAAATTGGGCATCAGCAAGACGTGCTTCTAATATTCTTTCGTGCCCTTTAACAACTTCACCATTGTTGACGTTGACAACAGTGACAAAGTGTGAAATTCTCTTTCCATTACTTAAAGCAAGGTATTTTTGTTGTGTATTAACTATACTAAGTATTACTTCCTTCGGTAATCCAAATGACTTTTCTTGATTCACTTCACCAAACAGTACGATTGGCCACTCTATAAGCCCTGTCAATTCATTTAGTAAATAATCATTTTTCTCAAGTTGTAAATTCTGCTCTTTTGTGAATTTATTAATCTGATCTAGTATAAATTGCTTTCTTTTGTCCATTTGGAGAATTACACTGTTTTTTTCTAGCAATTCAAAATAGTCTTTAGGTGCTTTAACAGTTAACGCTGTACCACTTGAGAGAAATCGATGGCCATATGTTGTGTTAGATGCTGTGATCCCTGCAAAAGACACAGGTATTATTTCGTCATTTAAAATGCATAAAATGTTTTTGATTGGCCTAACCCACCTTTCTTTTCCTTCGCCCCATCTCATGCTCTTCAACCAAGAAAAGTTTTTGAGCATTTCCTCCAGTTGATTTTTGAGGAATTCTCTGATGTTAAATGAGCAGCTTTCTCTTTTAATGAAGTAAAAATCCTCATTATTTACTTTTCGAACGAGCAAATCTTCTTCATTTTTCTGATATTTTCTTAAAAAACCTTCGATAGCACTTTTTGGTGCGTTAATGTTTGGTCCCTTAACTTCGTTATTGGAATCCTTTAGCTCCAAAGCATTTATGTTGTCGACAAATAGGGTAATGCGACGTGCCGTTATAAAAACCTCCATTGATGTAAATTTTACATTATTTTTGTTAAAAACATTGGCAATACAGCTTTTAACTTGAGTTGCAACTACATTCTGCATTCTCGGTGGTATTTCTTCTGAAAGGCACTCAAATAATAACTGCAACGACATACGCTATTTACTCATGTACAATTCACAACATTTTTTTGTTAGCTCTCTAACTTTACCAATATAAGCTGTACGTTCATTCACACCAAGCACACCTCTTGCATCAAGCAGATTAAGTAGGTGACTAGTTTTAATACATTGGTCATAGGCTGCCATTGGTAGCTCCTTTTCAATAAGGAACTTACACAATTTTTCCGTATCTTCGAATTGCTGCTGTACCACTTTAGTATCATAATAATCTAACGCTAGATAAGAAAATTCATATTCTCTTTGTTTAAAAATATCTCCGTAAGTTACACCGTTATCGTTCCAAATTATATCGTAAACATTATCTACACCTTGTATGCACATTGCTAAACGTTCCAACCCATATGCCACCTCACCAGGAATCATCTTGCAGTCAATCCCTCCAACTTGCTGTATATAAGTAAGCTGTGTTACTTCCATTCCATTGCATGTAACTTCCCAACCAAGTCCTGATGCACCAACACTTGGATTTTCCCAATCATCTTCAACAAACTTAATATCATATTTTTCTGTAGATATGCCAAGAACTTTTAAGCTATCTAAATAGACGTCTTGTAAATTATTACCAGATGGCTTTATTATAACTTGATATTGGTGATGTTGATACAAACGATTAGGATTATCACTATAGCGCCCATCTGCTGGCCTAATTACTGGTTGTAGATATGCAATTTTTGCCGGTTTTGTATCAATTGCAGACATAATTGTTGCAGGATGTAATGTGCCAGCACCAACTTCAGATGTGTATGGGTGAAGTATAACACATCCTTCACTAGCCCAAAAATCTTGTAACTCTTTTATTATACTTTGTAAGTTCACACAAATTGTACACTTTTTATACTAAATATATAAATAAATAAGTACTATTCAATACCTATTTTTTTAACAGTATCATGTAAATAATCACCTAAAACTGCTGAACTTTCCCTCACATACTGAATTATGCTTTTATTTAGGACAATTGCATCATGCATAGTTAAATCGCAGAATATAAATGCTGTTAAATACAGTAAAATCACCGCATAAAATGTGTGAAAAATCCCCTCAAATGTAATTGACATTGCATTATTATAGCTGAGCTGTATTGAACTTATTGGCCATGGTTTTATCACTTCTACGACATTAAAAAATACGTAAGGTATCATAAGAAAAAAGAAAAAGTGCATAAAACCATTAAACCAAAATGGGCATTGAAACATCTGCTTACATATATTCCCATAGAGTTTACTTACAGCATAATAAATCGACATCATTGCCGGCATTGAAAGTGCTACAGTCAGTACTTGCCCTGACGCTATTTGTATTACTATTTCTTCACCACTGTTTGCTGAAGGGTCTTGAGCATGAAAATAAATATTCCAATTAATTGCATTACTAACATAACTATTGCCAATTTTGTAAAAACAGCAGCTACAACTATTCCTGAGTCTGGCATTTTATATAGTAAGTATTCGCCTCCATATGTAAGAATTAATATAACATCGACAATAAATAATATTAAAAAAGAAGACCAATAGTTCTGCCAACTTGGTAAATATCCTATTCCTAAAAGAGAGCTTACTGTTTTAGCAGGAAAAACCTTGCCTAGCATCTTTCCCAAAAATTTAAAAAAAATCCCCATGTTCTAAGTAACACTTGGTTTATATTATTTATAATACTGTATTGTAACGGACTTATCAACAACTTAAAACATGTATTGGAAAACTTTAAGTAATATGCAGCAACAGTAGAAGAACGTGCGCCAAAAATTTAATAATTTTATAGGGCTTATGCACTTAAATTTTTTGCAATATCAAGTGCAGCGTAAGTGAATATTGCACTTGCACCCGCACGTTTGAAACCAATCAAAGATTCATAAATCACCTTGTCATAATCTAGCCAGCCATTATTTGCAGCAGCTTTTATCATTGCGTACTCACCGCCTACTTGGTAAGCAAAAATCGGAAAATTAAACTTATCACTTGCTGTTTTGATAATATCCAAATATGGCATACCCGGTTTAACCATAATAAAATCTGCACCTTCATTTATATCCATTTCAATTTCGCACATTGATTCGCGCGCATTTTTATAATCCATTTGATAACCACTTTTGTCTATAGAATGTGATAGCCCACATGAACCAACGACTTGCCTGAATGGAGCATAGAAGCTAGAGCAGTATTTCACTGCATAAGATAATATTAATACGTCTTGAAAGTTGTTATCATCTAGTGATTTTCTGATTCTTCCTATTCTACCATCCATCATATCAGAAGGAGCAACTATATCACATCCTGCTTTCGCTAAAGCAAACGCTTGCTTACACAGCACTGATATAGTTTCATCGTTTTCTACATCCATCTGATTATCTTTTAAAATGCCGTCATGGCCGTGAATAGTGTATGGATCCAATGCAACGTCTGCAATAATACCAATTTCAGGTACCTTTAATTTTACAGCACAAATTGCTCTGCAGATTAAGTTGTCAGAATTATATGCTTCCTCAGCGTTTTCAGATTTTAGTTTACTATCAACTACAGGAAAAATTGCAACAGCATTAATCCCTAAATCTTTAGCTTCCTTAACTATAGACACTAATCCATCTATTGAATAACACTTTACGCCTGGTAAGCCAGAAATTGGTTCAGTTGTTTCTTCTCTGTCATGAACAAACAGAGGAAGAACCAGATCATTTACTGATAAACTATTTTCACTTGTTAAATTGCGAACCCATTTGCTCGAGCGCCTGCGCCTTAATCTTGTATTTGGAAAATTAAACATTGGATCCAGGTAAATTCCCAGTAAAGAGCAACACCCCTGAAATGAGTATCACCCAAAGCACCGATATTGGCAGAAACACTTTCCAACCAAGGCGCATTAGCTGATCATATCGATAACGAGGTATTGTTGCTCTAATCCAAATAAATACGAATAAAAGTATAATTATCTTCAAAACGAACCAAATTAAACCTGGAATTTTATAAAGCAAACCAAGTTCTAACGGAGGATACCACCCTCCTAGAAAGAATATCGTCATCATAGCACTTGCTAAAATCATATTTGCATATTCTCCAAGAAAAAAGAGGGCAAAAGGCATGGATGAATATTCAACGTTATATCCAGAGACAAGCTCTGCTTCAGCTTCTGGTAAATCAAATGGGTGACGATTAGTTTCTGCAAGCAAAGAAATAAAAAATATTATTCCTATAGGCATTAGTAGCAAATCAACCCAAAATGGCATATTGTGTTTCGCTACCACCATCTCTCCAAGATTTAATGTTCCAGTGGTAATAACGACTGCAGCAACTATTAAGCCTATTGAAACTTCATATGAAATCATCTGAGCAGCCGACCGTATAGCGCCAAGGAATGCATAATTGGAGTTGCTTGACCAGCCTGCAATAATCACGCCGTATACTCCCAGCGACGATATAGCTAGCACGTAAAGCACTCCAACATTAATATTTGCTATAACCTTAGGAATAACTACTTGCTGGCCATTTTCTACAATTACTTCAGCACCAAACGGTATAACTGCCCAGGCAATTAATGCCAAGATAAAGGTAAGCATTGGAGCCATAATGAACAGTATGGTGCTCGCTCTAAATGGTATTATCGGCTCTTTAATCAGTAGCTTAATAGCATCTGCAAATGGCTGCAATAGCCCAAAAGGTCCAACTACACTCGGGCCGTGCCTTAGTTGAATTGCAGCAAGGACCTTACGCTCAAAGTATGTCAAATATGCAACTGAAAGTAGTAGCAGTACTAAAATAAATAAAATATTAACTAGCGTGTTCATAAAAAGCTTTAGTACAATCTGCCATTATTTTTGAAGCGCGACTTATTGAATCCGTCATATAAAAATTACACTCCTTTAAAGTAAAAGGTGTATTACTTAAATTTATTTTACCATTGCTGATTGGTACCCATGTGTTTTTTACCACTTGATCAGCATTTCTAAACTGTGGACCGATAGTATCTAATTTTTTTCTTACGTCAAATAAACTATCATATGGTAAGGAAAGATCCAAATATTGCGAGAGATTTTTAATAATTAACCAATCCTCCTTTGCTTCACCTGGAGGAAATACAGCTAAATTTGTTCTTTGCACTCGACCTTCAGTGTTTACATAAGTTGCATATTTTTCTGTATATGCAGCACCAGGCAAGATAACATCTGCCACATGTGCACCCTTATCACCGTGATGACCTTGATAAATTACAAATGTATTTTCTAATTTTGATGTATCAATTTCATCTGCACCAAGAAGATAAACCACTTCTATTTCACCACTTTCTGCATGTTCCAATATTTGATTAATATCCCTTTCGCCTTTTTAGGAACAAACCCAGTATCTAGCCCACCAACTCTTGCTGCAGCTTTATGCAGCATATTAAAGCCATTCCAGTCATCTCTGACCATGTTAAATTTTTCTGCAATTTTGCCAGCTAGAACTAGAACTGATTCAGAATCGTCTCTTACTAATGCATCTTGACCGATAATCAGCATAGGGCTCTGAGCAGCACTCAGCAGCTCACAGAACTTATGATTTCCATTTGCTATTTCACTCAAAATATCAGGATTATCGCCCAATTTCTCAACATGATACAAATATTCAATGTTAGGACCAACACTTGCAACAGGAAAGTTGCCCTGTAAATATCTCTTTCTCAATCTTACGTTAATAATCGGTGCTTCTATCCTTGGATTTGTATTTATAAGCAGACATAAATCTGCATTTTCTATACCTTCAATAGTGGTATTGAACACATACGATCCACGATTACTTGGTATAAGCTTTGCACCATCTTGCCTACAGTCTATATTCCCCGAGCCGAGCTTCTGCATCACTTCTTTGAGTAGAAGCATAGACTCACAATCTGCTAAATCACCTGCAATTGCAGCTATTTTATTTGATTTTGTATTCTTTAATTTCTTTGCAGCAACAGTTAATGCTTCATTCCAATCAACTGGGGCTAATTTACCATCTTTTTTATATAAGGTCGATCAAGACGCTGAACTTTTAGTCCATCATAGGCAAAGCGGGTTTTATCTGATATCCATTCTTCATTTACCTCTTCGCTCAGCCTTGGTAATATCCTCATAACTTCCGGGCCACGATAATCAACTCTAATTGCGCTACCCACAGCATCTAGCACATCTATAGTCTCACAATGTGATAGCTCCCATGGACGCGCTGTAAAGGAGTAAGGCTTTGAAGTTAAAGCCCCTACCGGGCAGAGATCTATGATATTTCCAGATAATTCAGAACTAATATGCCTTTTTATGTAAGTGCTAATCTCTACATTTTCTCCCTTCCGATTCCTCCAAGTTCATTTGTACCTGCAACATCAGACAAAAATCTAACACACCGAGTGCAATGAATGCATCGATTCATCGCAGTCTCAATCAGTGGTCCGAAGTGTTTTTTTGGCACAGCCCTCTTATGCTCATCAAGTCTGCTGGTTCCTTTCCCATAAGCCATCGTGATATCTTGCAAATCGCATTCACCACCTTGATCGCAAATTGGGCAATCAAGCGGGTGGTTAATTAGCAAAAACTCAAGCACACCTTCACGTGCTTTTTTAACCTTAGGGGTATCAGTGTGAATAACCATCCCTTCTGCAACTGGCATTGCACAAGAGGCTACTGGTTTTGGAGGTCCACCCTCCACTTCAACCAAACACATTCTGCAGTTACCAGCAATTGCTAAACGCTCATGATAACAAAAACGTGGGAATTTCAACGCCCACAACTTCACAAGCTTGAATTATAGTGAGCCCATGCTCTACTTCACATTCCTTAGAATTAATAGTAACTTTAACCACAACTATTATACAGCTTCCCACTTATAGGATTGCCGCTTATCTCATCTTCAACCAGATTGCCGTTTCATATTGAGCAGACATATAATTCATGCGCGAGTCACGATCTATATATCTAACAGGTTTTACCGGTTTATCTTTATACATTTTTTGCTCGGCCTTCTTACGCTGAGTAGGGTTATTTTTACTAGCTGTCTTTGCTTTCCCACCTGCTGCCATATAAACTCCTAAAAACTTCTCATTCTATTTTAGCACTTAAGTATATAGCGTCAATATTTAATAACTTTAAAATTTCAATAGACCTCTTAGTTATAATTATTATTTGAATAAAAAGTCACTTCTTCCAGTACTTGACCAGAAAAAAAAGAAATATGTATCAGCTACTTTCATGACACTATTTGCTGTACCTCGAAAATAAACGTTCATGTAGCCATGAATAAACCGGTATAAAGACCTTTAATCATTGGCTTCGTAGTACTTCTCAACCAACTTATTAAGTAACCTTACACCAAAACCTACTGCTCCTCTTGGACAAATGTCAGTACCTTTTTCGTGCCAAGCAGTGCCTGCGATATCTAAATGTGCCCAGCAAGTTTCATTCACAAAACGCTGTAAAAACTCTGCAGCCATTATGCTATCTCCACCAGAGCCTGCAGGAGCGATGTTTTGAACATCAGCAATCGGTGAATCAATAATTTTGTCATAAGTTTCATTCATAGGAAAACGCCATAACTTCTCACTTACTTCATTCCTGCATCAATCAGACGGTTTGCTAATTCATCATTATTTGAAAAAAGACCAGCATATTCGTTATTTCCAAGTGCAACCACTATAGTCCAGTTAAGGTTGCAAGATCAATCATAAATTGTGGTGAAAATCTCTCTTGCGTATACCACAAAGCATCTGCAAGTATGAGCCTTCCTTCTGCATCGGTGTTCAACACTTCTATCGTCTGTCCAGACATTGAAGTTACTACATCACTCGGCCTTTGAGCGTTACCACCCACTGCATTCTCTGCAAGTGCAACCACGCCGATTGCATTTACTTTTGCTTTTCGTCCTGCTAAAGCATGCATTACCCCAACTACAGCAGCAGAGCCTGCCATGTCATATTTCATTGACTCCATACCACGTGAAGGTTTGAGTGATACTCCACCAGTGTCAAACGTTATACCTTTACCAACAAAAGCTATAGGCTTTTGTTCTTTAGAAGCTCCATTCCATTTTATCACTACTAATTTTGGTTCTTTACTACTTCCTTGTGCAACTCCAAGCAAGGCTCCCATTTTTTTCTCTTCCATCTGCTTTTTATCAAGCACCTCGATTTCAAGGCCAAGCTTAGTAAGTTCTTTTTTTATATGATCAGCATAGGATTCTGGATATAGAATGTTAGGAGGCTCTGTTATAAAAGAGCGCGCAAGGAATATACTCTCACCTTCTTGCCTTAAGTGCTCAAATGATCTTTCAGCATTACTTAATTGCTCATCTTTTACTAATACGGTAATTTCCTCTACCTCTGTAATTTTCTCATCCTTTTTAGTTTTATACTTATCAAACTTAAAACTACGCAGAAACGCACCATATGCAACATTTACTGCATTACCTTCGATTAAAATCGCTGCTTTCTTAATTTTTAATCTATTTAGCTCACAATATATTTTACCACCAATATTTAATTCTTTATTTTCATTCCATTCATCCTTCTTACCAAGTCCAACAACTACAACGTTTTTTCCTTCTGGTAAAATGGTAGAAGAAAATTCACCAAAGCTTCCATTAAAATCGCTAAATTGCTTTATATTATCTATGATCTGTTTTCCTTGCAAAACTCCGCCATCATTTACGGTTTCGTTGTCCTCAAATAAACCCATTACTATTGTTTTAAAATCGGGCGAAATTTTAGAAATTGTTATTTTCATTGCTGGCATCTCCGTTGCAAATAATTGTAAACTGTACATAAAACATAGCAAAAACATCAGTAAGATATTTTTCATATACATCCTAAGCACAATAACACTCAAGTTTACTATGGACTCCCTTACATGCAAGGGTTTTTTATCTTTTATTAGAGAACTTATTATACCCACCCAAGGTAATATTAAACGTATAGGTTTTTATAACTTGATCATTATAGGTAAACGGTGCTATTAGAAGGCTTGCAAGCCCGTTACTAACAAAATCTTCAAGAACAGGATCAGCACAATTATCGCAATTATGGTCAGCAAAAAACATTTGCGTTGTGAATTCTGGAAAATCTGGATGTTGAACTAGAAAGTTAATATGTGGAGCTCTATCACCAATTTTACCAGGTGCTATCGTAATAAAATTATAATAGCCAAGATTATTCACTACAAACCTTCCTGATCCAGCAAAATTCGGATCGAGTTGATTATCCTCTATATTCTTATCGTAATGGTTCACGCCGCGTGAATTCGCGTGCCATATAGAAACTACAGCATTTTGTATTGGTAAACAGTTTATATCAGTAATTCTACCCACTATGTGTATTAATTCTCCTGTTGCACTATTTGGAGAACCAGGTTTTCTTCTTAAATTGTTTGAAGAGTTAAAATTTTTTGGCCTTGCATCAAGGTCATATATTTCTGGAGTTTCAATGCAGTTGAGCAAAACAGGATCATCTGCAATAGCGGCAAACTGAATACCGTTTGTACTAAAAGCGCTAATAAGATAT
>BMAO01021956.1:0-11571 GCA_019973975.1 Trichonephila clavata
AAACTGTTGTATATTTGACAATTTTTATAAATATGATATAAATGTGTGTTACTAAAAAAGGCAAATAAGTAAGTACATCAATCCAACTGAAGAATACTCTCATCACATCCAAAATGCTTTCCAATCAACACCAAAATCTGTTTTATGCACCACATCATCCATCAACAATACAGAAAATTTTTATAAATATGATGTTCGTAAAAAAAAAGCAAAAAAGTAAGTACATCAACCAACAATAAACAGAAACTTGGGGTAAAACACACCACAAGGTCCATAAACTGTTGTGATTTGACAATTTTTTATAAATATGATATAAATGTGTGTTACTAAAAAAAGGCAAATAAGTAAGTACCATCAAATCCATGAAGAATACTCTCATCACATCCAAAATGCTTTCCAATCAACACCAAAATCTGTTTTATGCACCACATCATCCATCAACAATACAGAGAAATTTTTATAAATATGATGTTCGTAAAAAAAAGCAAAAAAAGTAAGTACCATCCACCAACAATAAACAGAAATTGGGGTAAAACACACCACAAGGTCATAAACTGTTGTATTTGACAATTTTTATAAATATGATATAAATGTGTGTTACTAAAAAAGGCAAATAAGTAAGTACCATCAATCCAACTGAAGAATACTCTCATCACATCCAAAATGCTTTCCAATCAACACCAAATATCTGTTTTATGCACCACAACATCCATCAACAATACAGAGAAATTTTATAAATAGTATGTGTGTAAAAAAAAAGCAAAAAAGTAAGTACCATCCACCAACAATAAATATAAACTTAGGGTAAAACACACCATTAGGTCCATAAACTGTTGTAGATTTGACAATTTTTATAAATATGATATAAATGTGTGTTACTAAAAAAAGGCAAATAAGTAAGTACCATCAATCCAACTGAAGAATACTCTCATCACATCCAAAATGCTTTCCAATCAACACCAACAATCTGTTTTATGCACCACATGATCCATCAACAATACAGAGAAATTTTTATAAATATGATGTGTGTAAAAAAAAGCAAAAAAGTAAGTACCATCCAACAACAAAAAACAGAAACTTGGGGTAAAACACACCATAAGGTCCATAAACTGTTGTGGATTTGACAATTTTTATAAATATGATATAAATGTGTGTTACTAAAAAAAGGCAAATAAGTAAGTACCATCAATCCAACTGAAGAATACTCTCATCACATCCAAAATGCTTTCCAATCAACACCAAAATCTGTTTTATGCACCACATATCCATCAACAATACAGAGAAATTTTTATAAATATGATGTGTGTAAAAAAAAGCAAAAAGTAAGTACCATCCACCAACAATAAACAGAAACTTGGGGTAAAACACACCACAAGGTCCATAAACTGTTGTATATTTGACAATTTTTATAAATATGATATAAATGTGTGTTACTAAAAAAAGGCAAATAAGTAAGTACATCAATCCAACTGAAGAATACTCTCATCACATCCAAAATGCTTTCCAATCAACACCAAAATCTGTTTTATGCACCACATCATCCATCAACAATACAGAGAAATTTTTATAAATATGATGTGTGTAAAAAAAAGCAAAAAAGTAAGTTCCATCCACCAACAATAAACAGAAACTTGGGGTAAAACACACCACAAGGTCCATAAACTGTTGTAGATTTGACAATTTTTATAAATATGATATAAATGTGTGTTACTAAAAAAAGGCAAATAAGTAAGTACCATCAATCCAACTGAAGAATACTCTCATCACATCCAAAATGCTTTCCAATCAACACCAAAATTCGGTTTTATGCACCACATCATCCATCAACAATACAGAGAAATTTTTATAAATATGATGTTCGTAAAAAAAAAGCAAAAAAGTAAGTACCATCCACCAACAATAAACAGAAACTTGGGGTAAAACACACCACAAGGTCCATAAACTGTTGTATATTTGACAATTTTTATAAATATGATATAAATGTGTGTTACTAAAAAAGGCAAATAAGTAAGTACCATCAATCCAACTGAAGAATACTCTCATCACATCCAAAATGCTTTCCAATCAACACCAAAATCTGTTTTATGCACCACATCATCCATCAACAATACAGAGAAATTTTTATAAATATGATGTGTGTAAAAAAAAAGCAAAAAAGTAAGTACCATCCAACAACAAAAAACAGAAACTTGGGGTAAAACACACCATAAGGTCCATAAACTGTTGTGGATTTGACAATTTTTATAAATATGATATAAATGTGTGTTACTAAAAAAAGGCAAATAAGTAAGTACCATCAATCCAACTGAAGAATACTCTCATCACATCCAAAATGCTTTCCAATCAACACCAAAATCTGTTTTATGCACCACATCATCCATCAACAATACAGAGAAATTTTTATAAATATGATGTGTGTAAAAAAAAGCAAAAAAGTAAGTACCATCCACCAACAATAAACAGAAACTTGGGGTAAAACACACCACAAGGTCCATAAACTGTTGTGATTTGACAATTTTTATAAATATGATATAAATGTGTGTTACTAAAAAAAGGCAAATAAGTAAGTACCATCAATCCAACTGAAGAATACTCTCATCACATCCAAAATGCTTTCCAATCAACACCAAAATCTGTTTTATGCACCACATCATCCATCAACAATACAGAGAAATTTTTATAAATATGATGTGTGTAAAAAAAAGCAAAAAAGTAAGTACCATCCACCAACAATAAACAGAAACTTGGGGTAAAACACACCATAAGGTCCATAAACTGTTGTAGATTTGACAATTTTTATAAATATGATATAAATGTGTGTTACTAAAAAAGGCAAATAAGTAAGTACCATCAATCCAACTGAAGAATACTCTCATCACATCCAAAATGCTTTCCAATCAACACCAAAATCTGTTTTATGCACCACATCATCCATCAACAATACAGAGAAATTTTTATAAATATGATGTGTGTAAAAAAAAGCAAAAAAGTAAGTACCATCCAACAACAATAAACAGAAACTTGGGGTAAAACACACCACAAGGTCCATAAACTGTTGTAGATTTGACAATTTTTATAAATATGATATAAATGTGTGTTACTAAAAAAAGGCAAATAAGTAAGTACCATCAATCCAACTGAAGAATACTCTCATCACATCCAAAATGCTTTCCAATCAACACCAAAATCTGTTTTATGCACCACATCATCCATCAACAATACAGAGAAATTTTTATAAATATGATGTTCGTAAAAAAAAAGCAAAAAAGTAAGTACCATCCACCAACAATAAACAGAAACTTGGGGTAAAACACACCACAAGGTCCATAAACTGTTGTAGATTTGACAATTTTTATAAATATGATATAAATGTGTGTTACTAAAAAAAGGCAAATAAGTAAGTACCATCAATCCAACTGAAGAATACTCTCATCACATCCAAAATGCTTTCCAATCAACACCAAAATCTGTTTTATGCACCACATCATCCATCAACAATACAGAGAAATTTTTATAAATATGATGTGTGTAAAAAAAAGCAAAAAAGTAAGTACCATCCAACAACAATAAACAGAAACTTGGGGTAAAACACACCATAAGGTCCATAAACTGTTGTGGATTTGACAATTTTTATAAATATGATATAAATGTGTGTTACTAAAAAAAGGCAAATAAGTAAGTACCATCAATCCAACTGAAGAATACTCTCATCACATCCAAAATGCTTTCCAATCAACACCAAAATTCGGTTTTATGCACCACATCATCCATCAACAATACAGAGAAATTTTTATAAATATGATGTGTGTAAAAAAAAGCAAAAAAGTAAGTACCATCCAACAACAATAAACAGAAACTTGGGGTAAAACACACCACAAGGTCATAAACTGTTGTGGATTTGACAATTTTTATAAATATGATATAAATGTGTGTTACTAAAAAAAGGCAAATAAGTAAGTACCATCAATCCAACTGAAGAATACTCTCATCACATCCAAAATGCTTTCCAATCAACACCAAAATCTGTTTTATGCACCACATCATCCATCAACAATACAGAGAAATTTTTATAAATATGATGTGTGTAAAAAAAAAGCAAAAAAGTAAGTACCATCCACCAACAATAAACAGAAACTTGGGGTAAAACACACCATAAGGTCCATAAACTGTTGTAGATTTGACAATTTTTATAAATATGATATAAATGTGTGTTACTAAAAAAAGGCAAATAAGTAAGTACCATCAATCCAACTGAAGAATACTCTCATCACATCCAAAATGCTTTCCAATCAACACCAAAATCTGTTTTATGCACCACATCATCCATCAACAATACAGAGAAATTTTTATAAATATGATGTTGTAAAAAAAAAGCAAAAAAGTAAGTACCATCCACAACAATAAACAGAAACTTGGGGTAAAACACACCACAAGGTCCATAAACTGTTGTAGATTTGACAATTTTTATAAATATGATATAAATGTGTGTTACTAAAAAAAGGCAAATAAGTAAGTACCATCAATCCAACTGAAGAATACTCTCATCACATCCAAAATGCTTTCCAATCAACACCAAAATCTGTTTTATGCACCACATCATCCATCAACAATACAGAGAAATTTTTATAAATATGATGTTGTAAAAAAAAAGCAAAAAAGTAAGTACCATCCACAACAATAAACAGAAACTTGGGGTAAAACACACCACAAGGTCCATAAACTGTTGTAGATTTGACAATTTTTATAAATATGATATAAATGTGTGTTACTAAAAAAAGGCAAATAAGTAAGTACCATCAATCCAACTGAAGAATACTCTCATCACATCCAAAATGCTTTCCAATCAACACCAAAATCTGTTTTATGCACCACATCATCCATCAACAATACAGAGAAATTTTTATAAATATGATGTGTGTAAAAAAAAGCAAAAAAGTAAGTACCATCCAACAACAAAAAACAGAAACTTGGGGTAAAACACACCATAAGGTCCATAAACTGTTGTGGATTTGACAATTTTTATAAATATGATATAAATGTGTGTTACTAAAAAAAGGCAAATAAGTAAGTACCATCAATCCAACTGAAGAATACTCTCATCACATCCAAAATGCTTTCCAATCAACACCAAAATCGGTTTTATGCACCACATCATCCATCAACAATACAGAGAAATTTTTATAAATATGATGTGTGTAAAATAAAGCAAAAAAGTAAGTACCATCCAACAACAAAAAACAGAAACTTGGGGTAAAACACACCATAAGGTCCATAAACTGTTGTGGATTTGACAATTTTTATAAATATGATATAAATGTGTGTTACTAAAAAAAGGCAAATAAGTAAGTACCATCAATCCAACTGAAGAATACTCTCATCACATCCAAAATGCTTTCCAATCAACACCAAAATTCGGTTTTATGCACCACATCATCCATCAACAATACAGAGAAATTTTTATAAATATGATGTTCGTAAAAAAAAGCAAAAAAGTAAGTACCATCCACCAACAATAAACAGAAACTTGGGGTAAAACACACCACAAGGTCCATAAACTGTTGTATATTTGACAATTTTTATAAATATGATATAAATGTGTGTTACTAAAAAAAGGCAAATAAGTAAGTACCATCAATCCAACTGAAGAATACTCTCATCACATCCAAAATGCTTTCCAATCAACACCAAAATCTGTTT
Source organism: Trichonephila clavata (assembly GCA_019973975.1). NCBI lineage: Eukaryota > Metazoa > Arthropoda > Arachnida > Araneae > Nephilidae > Trichonephila > Trichonephila clavata. The sequence continues at coordinate 5,698 of BMAO01021956.1, forward strand.
TATGCACCACATCATCCATCAACAATACAGAGAAATTTTTATAAATATGATGTTCGTAAAAAAAAAGCAAAAAAGTAAGTACCATCCACCAACAATAAACAGAAACTTGGGGTAAAACACACCACAAGGTCCATAAACTGTTGTAGATTTGACAATTTTTATAAATATGATATAAATGTGTGTTACTAAAAAAAGGCAAATAAGTAAGTACCATCAATCCAACTGAAGAATACTCTCATCACATCCAAAATGCTTTCCAATCAACACCAAAATCTGTTTTATGCACCACATCATCCATCAACAATACAGAGAAATTTTTATAAATATGATGTTGTAAAAAAAAGCAAAAAAGTAAGTACCATCCACCAACAATAAACAGAAACTTGGGGTAAAACACACCACAAGGTCCATAAACTGTTGTAGATTTGACAATTTTTATAAATATGATATAAATGTGTGTTACTAAAAAAAGGCAAATAAGTAAGTACCATCAATCCAACTGAAGAATACTCTCATCACATCCAAAATGCTTTCCAATCAACACCAAAATCGGTTTTATGCACCACATCATCCATCAACAATACAGAGAAATTTTTATAAATATGATGTGTGTAAAAAAAAGCAAAAAAGTAAGTACCATCCAACAACAATAAACAGAAACTTGGGGTAAAACACACCACAAGGTCCATAAACTGTTGTAGATTTGACAATTTTTATAAATATGATATAAATGTGTGTTACTAAAAAAAGGCAAATAAGTAAGTACCATCAATCCAACTGAAGAATACTCTCATCACATCCAAAATGCTTTCCAATCAACACCAAAATCTGTTTTATGCACCACATCATCCATCAACAATACAGAGAAATTTTTATAAATATGATGTGTGTAAAAAAAAAGCAAAAAAGTAAGTACCATCCAACAACAATAAACAGAAACTTGGGGTAAAACACACCATAAGGTCCATAAACTGTTGTGGATTTGACAATTTTTATAAATATGATATAAATGTGTGTTACTAAAAAAAGGCAAATAAGTAAGTACCATCAATCCAACTGAAGAATACTCTCATCACATCCAAAATGCTTTCCAATCAACACCAAAATTCGTTTTATGCACCACATCATCCATCAACAATACAGAGAAATTTTTATAAATATGATGTGTGTAAAAAAAAGCAAAAAAGTAAGTACCATCCACCAACAATAAACAGAAACTTGGGGTAAAACACACCACAAGGTCCATAAACTGTTGTAGATTTGACAATTTTTATAAATATGATATAAATGTGTGTTACTAAAAAAAGGCAAATAAGTAAGTACCATCAATCCAACTGAAGAATACTCTCATCACATCCAAAATGCTTTCCAATCAACACCAAAATCTGTTTTATGCACCACATCATCCATCAACAATACAGAGAAATTTTTATAAATATGATGTTCGTAAAAAAAAGCAAAAAAGTAAGTACCATCCACCAACAATAAACAGAAACTTGGGGTAAAACACACCATAAGGTCCATAAACTGTTGTAGATTTGACAATTTTTATAAATATGATATAAATGTGTGTTACTAAAAAAAGGCAAATAAGTAAGTACCATCAATCCAACTGAAGAATACTCTCATCACATCCAAAATGCTTTCCAATCAACACCAAAATTCGTTTTATGCACCACATCATCCATCAACAATACAGAGAAATTTTTATAAATATGATGTGTGTAAAAAAAAGCAAAAAAGTAAGTACCATCCAACAACAAAAAACAGAAACTTGGGGTAAAACACACCATAAGGTCCATAAACTGTTGTAGATTTGACAATTTTTATAAATATGATATAAATGTGTGTTACTAAAAAAAGGCAAATAAGTAAGTACCATCAATCCAACTGAAGAATACTCTCATCACATCCAAAATGCTTTCCAATCAACACCAAAATCGGTTTTATGCACCACATCATCCATCAACAATACAGAGAAATTTTTATAAATATGATGTGTGTAAAAAAAAAGCAAAAAAGTAAGTACCATCCAACAACAATAAACAGAAACTTGGGGTAAAACACACCACAAGGTCCATAAACTGTTGTAGATTTGACAATTTTTATAAATATGATATAAATGTGTGTTACTAAAAAAAGGCAAATAAGTAAGTACCATCAATCCAACTGAAGAATACTCTCATCACATCCAAAATGCTTTCCAATCAACACCAACAATCTGTTTTATGCACCACATGATCCATCAACAATACAGAGAAATTTTTATAAATATGATGTGTGTAAAAAAAAGCAAAAAAGTAAGTACCATCCACAACAATAAACAGAAACTTGGGGTAAAACACACCATTAGGTCCATAAACTGTTGTAGATTTGACAATTTTTATAAATATGATATAAATGTGTGTTACTAAAAAAAGGCAAATAAGTAAGTACCATCAATCCAACTGAAGAATACTCTCATCACATCCAAAATGCTTTCCAATCAACACCAACAATCTGTTTTATGCACCACATCATCCATCAACAATACAGAGAAATTTTTATAAATATGATGTTCGTAAAAAAAAGCAAAAAAGTAAGTACCATCCAACAACAATAAACAGAAACTTGGGGTAAAACACACCACAAGGTCCATAAACTGTTGTAGATTTGACAATTTTTATAAATATGATATAAATGTGTGTTACTAAAAAAAGGCAAATAAGTAAGTACCATCAATCCAACTGAAGAATACTCTCATCACATCCAAAATGCTTTCCAATCAACACCAAAATTCGGTTTTATGCACCACATCATCCATCAACAATACAGAGAAATTTTTATAAATATGATGTGTGTAAAAAAAAAGCAAAAAGTAAGTACCGTCCACCAACAATAAACAGAAACTTGGGGTAAAACACACCACAAGGTCCATAAACTGTTGTGATTTGACAATTTTTATAAATATGATATAAATGTGTGTTACTAAAAAAAGGCAAATAAGTAAGTACCATCAATCCAACTGAAGAATACTCTCATCACATCCAAAATGCTTTCCAATCAACACCAAAATTCGGTTTTATGCACCACATCATCCATCAACAATACAGAGAAATTTTTATAAATATGATGTGTGTAAAAAAAAGCAAAAAAGTAAGTACCATCCAACAACAATAAACAGAAACTTGGGGTAAAACACACCACAAGGTCCATAAACTGTTGTGATTTGACAATTTTTATAAATATGATATAAATGTGTGTTACTAAAAAAGGCAAATAAGTAAGTACCATCAATCCAACTGAAGAATACTCTCATCACATCCAAAATGCTTTCCAATCAACACCAAAATCTGTTTTATGCACCACATCATCCATCAACAATACAGAGAAATTTTTATAAATATGATGTGTGTAAAAAAAAGCAAAAAAGTAAGTACCATCCAACAACAATAAACAGAAACTTGGGGTAAAACACACCATAAGGTCCATAAACTGTTGTAGATTTGACAATTTTTATAAATATGATATAAATGTGTGTTACTAAAAAAAGGCAAATAAGTAAGTACCATCAATCCAACTGAAGAATACTCTCATCACATCCAAAATGCTTTCCAATCAACACCAAAATCTGTTTTATGCACCACATCATCCATCAACAATACAGAGAAATTTTTATAAATATGATGTGTGTAAATTAAAGCAAAAAAGTAAGTTCCATCCAACAACAATAAACAGAAACTTGGGGTAAAACACACCACAAGGTCCATAAACTGTTGTAGATTTGACAATTTTTATAAATATGATATAAATGTGTGTTACTAAAAAAAGGCAAATAAGTAAGTACCATCAATCCAACTGAAGAATACTCTCATCACATCCAAAATGCTTTCCAATCAACACCAAAATCGGTTTTATGCACCACATCATCCATCAACAATACAGAGAAATTTTTATAAATATGATGTGTGTAAATTAAAGCAAAAAAATTAAGTTCCATCCAACAACAAAAAACAGAAACTTGGGGTAAAACACACCATTAGGTCCATAAACTGTTGTAGATTTGACAATTTTTATAAATATGATATAAATATGTGTTACTAAAAAAAGGCAAATAAGTAAGTACCATCAATCCAACTGAGGAATACTCTCATCACATCCAAAATGCTTTCCAATCAACACCAAAAATCGGTTTTATGCACCACATCATCCATCAACAATACAGAGAAATTTTTATAAATATGATGTGTGTAAAAAAAAAGCAAAAAGTAAGTACCATCCACCAACAATAAACAGAAACTTGGGGTAAAACACACCACAAGGTCATAAACTGTTGTTGATTTGACAATTTTTATAAATATGATATAAATGTGTGTTACTAAAAAAAGGCAAATAAGTAAGTACCATCAATCCAACTGAAGAATACTCTCATCACATCCAAAATGCTTTCCAATCAACACCAACAATCTGTTTTATGCACCACATCATCCATCAACAATACAGAGAAATTTTTATAAATATGATGTTCGTAAAAAAAAAGCAAAAAAGTAAGTACCATCCAACAACAAAAAACAGAAACTTGGGGTAAAACACACCACAAGGTCCATAAACTGTTGTGATTTGACAATTTTTATAAATATGATATAAATGTGTGTTACTAAAAAAAGGCAAATAAGTAAGTACCATCAATCCAACTGAAGAATACTCTCATCACATCCAAAATGCTTTCCAATCAACACCAAAATCTGTTTTATGCACCACATCATCCATCAACAATACAGAGAAATTTTTATAAATATGATGTTGTAAAAAAAAAGCAAAAAAGTAAGTACCATCCACCAACAATAAACAGAAACTTGGGGTAAAACACACCACAAGGTCCATAAACTGTTGTGGATTTGACAATTTTTATAAATATGATATAAATGTGTGTTACTAAAAAAGGCAAATAAGTAAGTACCATCAATCCAACTGAAGAATACTCTCATCACATCCAAAATGCTTTCCAATCAACACCAACAATCTGTTTTATGCACCACATCATCCATCAACAATACAGAGAAATTTTATAAATATGATGTTCGTAAAAAAAAAGCAAAAAAGTAAGTACCATCCACCAACAATAAACAGAAACTTGGGGTAAAACACACCACAAGGTCATAAACTGTTGTAGATTTGACAATTTTTATAAATATGATATAAATGTGTGTTACTAAAAAAAGGCAAATAAGTAAGTACCATCAATCCAACTGAAGAATACTCTCATCACATCCAAAATGCTTTCCAATCAACACCAAAATTCGGTTTTATGCACCACATCATCCATCAACAATACAGAGAAATTTTTATAAATATGATGTTGTAAAAAAAAAGCAAAAAGTAAGTACCATCCAACAACAATAAACAAAAATTGGGGTAAAACACACCACAAGGTCCATAAACTGTTGTGGATTTGACATTTTTATAAATATGATATAAATGTGTGTTACTAAAAAAGGCAAATAAGTAAGTACCATCAATCCAACTGAAGAATACTCTCATCACATCCAAAATGCTTTCCAATCAACACCAAATATCTGTTTTATGCACCACAACATCCATCAACAATACAGAGAAATTTTATAAATAGTATGTGTGTAAAAAAAAGCAAAAAAAGTAAGTACCATCCAACCAACAATAAACAGAAACTTGGGTAAAACACACCATAAGGTCCATAAACTGTTGTTAATTTGACAATTTTTATAAATATGATATAAATGTGTTACTAAAAAAGGCAAATAGTAAGTACCATCAATCCAACTGAAGAATACTCTCATCACATCCAAAATGCTTTCCAATCAACACAAAATTTGTTTTATGCACACATCCATCAACAATACAGAGAAATTTTTATAA
>BMAO01021957.1:0-23955 GCA_019973975.1 Trichonephila clavata
CGCATGACCAAGAAAACTCCAGGATTCACGCGAACTTTTCGTATGAATAAAGAAACATGATCCAAAACAACTTTAAATCCTACAGATCCTTGCAAACAAAATTCGGGTTTGCTTCGTATTAATTTTATTTTTAAATCCACTAAATTGAGTAAAGACGATCTTGATGAAATAAATCTGAATGTAGCAACCAATCATGTCTACAGTTGCACTTTCTTTAAAAAATTAATTCTTTTCTTGAGACCATCTCAGAATCCTTGTAAATAGTTCAGCCCGTTAATTGGGAAGTTTTGCTGTCGTATCCATGGTTTAAGAGAGTTTCAATATAAGATCGGTAGGGATATGTATTACTGGAATTGGAAACCACGCGATCATTTAAGGATACATCTACTTGAGAAATAAGAATGTAGAAATAAATTCACAGGTCCATAGTATCATCTTTAGTAATAGTGTATGTCCACTTTTACTATTTTCGCTTTTACATTAATTGTTTTGACTGAGATCTATGTAATCTTCTGCACTTCCAGAAATGTGAAATTCTACAGGTGCGTTATCGAAAACGTTGAAAGAGGTGAAATTGTTCCACTGCCCATCTTGAATAACTGTTGAGTACCGGGTAAGTTGAAAAGTTCTAATTCAGATTTAACACATTCAGAGAATCTTTGAGAATAAATGCCATTTTTACGAATCGAAAATATCGCGTACACTCACTTTACGTGCTTGGATGAAATGAATTTTTTCTGTTTCTTACACTTTCTTTATACGTCCTTCCCCACCATAGATTGAACTCTATCAATAGCTTTCTGAGCTAATTTTTCCCACTTTCTCTGCTTCTTGTTTTACGGCTTCTTTAAATTTTTCTCCTGACAATACATCAGAGGCAACACGACTCCCTGTCCTAATACTTCTTTTCCAATATTTTACCTCCTTTTACTAAAAAAGGTAAGGCCGCTCTAAACAATCGGCGAAATATTCCTCCGATTCCATAACCTTTTGAAAACTAATGCCCTTTAATGATCAGACCCGAGCCGATCTGACCTGCATAATGTCCTCAAATCTTTTAGTACAGCAAACGTACGTAAGCTCATCTTGGCGCTTTATCTTCAAATGAGGGTATGAGAAAAGCACTGCTTTATTTATAGTATTGTCTCATGCGAAAATGAAGCACTATGATCACTTACCTCTTCAAAGGGAACAAAATCACCTGAATGAGTCTCAGTTCAGCTTGAATCGTCTGAAACGAGTGTCTCACTAAAGGTAAGTATTGAGTCTATCATAATATTGACTAATCGTTTCCCCGTCTTCACCTTTAGTTCGAACGATTCGTAATAAAGGAGCTTGTGTATCTCCCACAATTTGAGGTGAAATTAGATCCGAGTAAACGTAAAAAACCGAAAAAATAGACCATGCATCAGCAACGAATTCGCTTTTCATATTACCCGTTATGATTGCATTGCGTTGAACCCTAACAATTCTCCTAAGTTCTCTAAATGAAGACTGCTACCCGAATCGCATTCATTTCACCCGTTTTCGATGCTTTATTGTAAGTTATGTGAACCGACTAGGATTTTTGGTAAAGCAAGCTGTATGGCTGATATAATATCAAACATTGTTTCATAACACCCCACATCAATTGTTTGCTAACGGTTGAAGAAATATTACCGTCACCCACTTTGTATCGAAAATAATGTTAGTTTCATTACGTTAAGCCAAGAATGAGGGTAGATGATTTCAGACAATCCCACTTCCCATCACCATTTAAATAAACGGGGGGAGGTAACTGAGTTTTGAAATGAGATATTTTGTTTCTGGAAAGAAATGCATAGAGCTATCAGAAGTATGTTACGTAGAAAGACATTTGAAAATGAGTCCGTAAGAAAAAATTTAACTATTTATACTTTTGAATATCATCACCCAATCATTAAACTTTTCAGGATAACCTAAAAATTTAACAAAATATTCAGTGATTCCTCGTCTTTCTTTGTTTGATGACGTTCTCTACAGGATAGAAACCAGAGTCGACAACTTTTTGTAATTCTGCTTCATAATAAGTACCTTTAATCTCTTCACCTTGTAAATCTCTTAATCTATAAACGATCGGAATTCTTTGCACGATTTCATAAACTGCGAAAAGTTCTCGACTCCATTTTTTCATATCCTTTTTCAAAGAGAAGTTTTTGCTTATTAATGCGCACAACATCCCCAATGTTAAATTTAGGGCTTTAGGTTTCTCATTTCTTAGATCCACATATAAATTATTTAATACTTGCTTCCTGTTATGCCTATTACAGAAGCAGGCTCCATTTTAATTGAACGGTGATACGAGTGATTAAACTGGTCATTAATTTATCAATGACGTCAATGTAATTTTTAGTATTAAATTCAGTGAAATATTTCCACATTTTTGTTTTTAAGTCCGATTAAACCTTTCAACTACGCTAGCTTTAGTTTCGTTATTTGTAGAAAAAATTTTACACTCATATTTTTCAAATAATTTGAACTACTTTATTTAAAAACTCCTTACCGCATCTGTTTGCAACACTTTAGCTTCCTTTCTTTAAAAATAATTTCTAGCGCAGACTTTACACTTTTTCCAAATTTATCTTTCAGAGGAATTGCCCATGCAAATTTTGAAAATAAAATCAATGCAAGTTAACAAATACTTATAACCCTTATTAAATTCTGCTAAAGATTGCATATCGACTAAATCCACTTGAAACTACGATCAATATCACTTACAAATACTCGATTCCGCTGAAACTTATGCCGAACAGGTTTATGAAGAGTGTAAGCATCTTTCTGTGATAACCATGCTTTACATCTTTTTTACTATATTTCCCTTTAAAGAGCGATGTAATGCCTCCACACCTCCGAAGCTATTGGAACTTCGGATTTTCGTAAACGCTGCAAATCTTGATACATGTTACCGACGAACACAACTTGATTGAATGACTATTACAATGAATAGTTATGCAATTATACTTTTGGGAAAGGCAAAGGGATTATGTTTAAAAGCATGAGCATAAATTTTCCTTACTTTTATACAAATACTCTTATTTGTTTTTTAAACGTGAAACTTATTTCAACACAAATATTAAACTAAACAAACAACAAAAATGATATTAACTCAAATCAAGCATAAAAAAAAAACATTTTATTCAGATTTATAGGAACAAATTACTGTGTAAAACTTATAAATCAGTATGCAATATTTTTAAACAAAATCCTCATAATATTCAAAACAATCAGATGACATAACATATCTCTTACTTCTCTTAAAATAATATCTAAGCGAGATTTTCCAAAAATTTTCAGTTACATAATTTACAGGTTTTAACAGTAAAAAGTGTACATTTCAAAAAGATTATTATAAAAATAATCAGCTATCTCATTAGCTTCCAGTGACAAAACATGTGAATTAAATGTTTTCTCTCGGTTCCCCCATAACTCCTCAGCGAGTTTCTGAGGTTGATTCAGTCCTTTTTCGTTCAGGAGGCTACAAATAGATTTTTTCAAAATTTGCGTCAAGTATCGTTGACCCAGACTAACGTCCAAAGAAAAAGGTAATGCGTTTTCTATGGGACCTTCACAGAAGGTTTTATATGCAGTTAAAAAGTCCATACACAGAAATACATTGTCTATAACGGCATTTTCAATAGCACCATATTTTTCAATCATTTCAGCCCACTGCTCTCGGGATATGCTGATTTCTTTAAAAGTAGGCTCTTATTCGGACCGTATTTAATGCGCTTAAAAGTAAAATTAGTGAAGTTCTCACTTGTTATTTGAATGTGCCGTTCAGGAGGGAAAGTCCACTCGGTAATTCCTCCAGTGATTCCCGGTACTTTCTTTTTACGCATGATATATTCGATCCACTGTGGGTCTAATGTTATTCCCTCAGGAGTTGGGTAGTAGGTTTTTCCATACTTCTGAAACGCCTTATGTGTACTGATACGGAATCATAATAGATGCTTGCAAAGACAAAAACATCATCTCCAATTGGAAATACTCCATCTGGTATGCAATCCTCGGTAAATTTTCCATACTTCTGAAAATAATATACCAAAATTAATGAGGATTAGAAAAGTGTAAAAAACATTATAAACATTACATATCAAATTTATTTAATTTGTACTTACTTTTGAAACTTCTCTTCTTGCTTTCTTATTTGCAGAAGATTCCACGACCTTTCCAAGCTTTCGTTGTTCGCTATGTGTTTCAGACATTGTCAATTTTTTTTTCCTTTTCGAATACAGTCCGTCGCAGTACTGACAAACGAAATGAATCTTGAACCTAAGATGTGACAAGGGTCTAAAGCATATTGACCGAATTACACTGAACGGAGTTCGCTGAGGCGCCATGAGCACTTTAAACATTTCAATAAACTTTTTTTACACATTTAAAAAAACAACTCAACTTAGCAGCAGGAGGGAAACAACTCAACAGCAGGGGAAAACAACTCAACTCCCCCCATCAACTCGAAAACCAAAACCATAGCAGGAGGGAAACAACTCAACTCCACGCAGCATCCACAGAAGGGAAACAACTCCGCGCCTGCGCCTGTGCCTGCGCCTTTACCGCAGAACGGCTTTTCTTACCTACTAGGGTGACTTTTTGGGCAGTTTCGACTATCCGCGTGAGAGAGAATTTATTTGTTTTTAGTCTCACGTTACTCAACACTTTTCTCGGAACGTTACAAAGCAGTAGAATTGTAAGTTTTGGAGGATGATCTCATTTTTGGCATTTTTCTGAAGAAAAGAAAAATCTTGCTTAGTGCCCTTAAAATCTCACGTTAAAAATTTCTGTTTCTTACATATTCTCTTCATGACAACTTTTTTATTGTAATTCAATTAATTCAGTAATATTTTCATAATATTTTTGTAATTTTTCAAAAAGTCTTCGCGTGCCACAATGTGGCACGCGTGCCACGGGTTGGCCACCCCTGTTCTAAGGTCATATTTTCACATAGCGTTGGGGACAGGAAAAATCCTAAGAAATAGGGATTTTTGGATTGGGTAAAAAGGGATTTGGACAGGAAGAATCCGAAATCATTGAATCGGACAGGAAGAATCCTCGCGAACAACTCAGTAATAATTCGAATATGTTAGAATATAAGAGAAAAGGAATAGAACTTGATATTTCTTGATGGAACAAGGTTTCTATTAGTCTTTAAAGAAGTTTAAGTGCATCATACTTTTCTAAATAATTGATTTTTTGGATGATTAAATTCAATTTTATCATGTTTATGAGGTTTGAAATAGTATTTAGTTCTATTAATTTTAAAAGAAAACTTTTAAGCATTTCATGCATTTTTGGAATAATTTTTTCAATTTCATACAAAATTGGCACAAAAAAAAAAAAAGGTATGCGTAGATTTATTACCAATAATTATGCTTGTTAAGGTGCTTTTCACAGAAGTTTCTATAACAGAACAAAAAAAAAAAAAAAGGTTTTACAAGTAATTAGTTAAAAAGTATTTCATCAAAGTGCAGCTAAAGCTTCTAATTGCTTAAAAACTAAATACATAAATTACCATATGTATCAGTTAATAGCATGAAACTCGATATCCTTTCCTTTTTAAACATTGTAATTAGTGTTCATATAAAATTTTAAATTTCTTGCATTTATATTTTCATAAAAGAAAATACATTGAAGCACTTGCTTAGGATAATAATGTACTAATGCTTGCAATAAATCCATAATTTTCAACAATCCTAGTTAGTGCAAAAACATTCATCTTGCTTGTAAAAACGGAATAACAGGAAGAATAATACTGGAGAGTAGGTACTGCAAGATTCTAATACTGCAGAAAAATTACATTTGATACATATATATTCATTTATATTACATATATATTACATATTTTTAATGAGTAGGAAATTAGGATATATTATACATATTTTTGGAGAGGATTTTTTTATTTATGATATAAAAAATTTTATATACATTTTTGTTTAATCAAAAGGGTTTATTATTTTAAATCATTTCTTTTGAAGCTTTAGGGCAGAGGTTCCCAAACTCTTTTGTCTCATAGACCCCTTGCCATGTTTTTCGGTTTGGGGTAGACCCTGCTTAATTAATATTGAATTTTTGCAAATTTATCAACTTAAATGTCTTTTTGACAGCTGCTACTACTACTCCTACTTAAAAAGAATAAAATTGCTAACTGTAATGAAGTATAGTGTTTAAAATTTTAAAAAAAGACATGTTAATTAAAAGTTAATTAATAAGTAAAACTGTTAAATAAACTAACTAAATAACAAGCAAAGGATTTTAATGGGAGGGATGAATCTCTAGCACTAGAATATTAAATTTTCAACATTTGGCATTAATCTTGTCTGATTTAACCAGATTTTTTGAGTTTGTCTGTTAGTGTCCAGTTCCCCCTTCCCCGTTTTGGAGATTGGCAAACGCGCTGAAACTCCTTCACACTAAAAAAAAACAATGAAAAACTTCCACACGATATTACCTAATTTGGGACAGATAACAGGTTTGACGTTTTAAAGCCAAGATTGCTGGCAACCCTTACTAAAATTTAAGATCTTCGTTAGTGCTTTTTACGATCAATTCCTACTGCAATATGATTTTTTTTCAATATGACCATGCAAATTCATTGCCTACTGTGGTATTGCCTCATTCAAAGCATTCTCAAACCTGGTTTCAAAATCTGAATAAAAGGCATTTAAATGTTGAACGTAGGTTGGAATGTTCTGACAGATTATCTGTGACAAATTTAGAAAATTCGGGACCTCCAGTATTATACTTCTATAGTTTAACTCAGGGGAAAAAAAGCTGAAATGCTCCTTGCTTTAATAAAATTTATGCTGTCACCTTGTAAATGCAAATTAACCTTATTAAATTTAGTAAAAAAATCTGTTAAAAAAGGTAAAACTTGGTTTCCATTTGATTATGACTTTTTTTTAAATTGAAGTTACGGTTTAATGAGAGCCACACTATCATAGACCCCCACTTACACCTCATGGACTCCCAAACTAATTTTTGGCTAACAGAGACCCTTTGGAGGTCGTCATAGACCACTTTGGGAATCACTGCTTTAGGAGGTAAAATATTAGAGCCTTTAAATGAATAAATGAGTGAAAGACAAGATTTTTTTCCCCCAAAAGGCAATTAGTCAGTATATAAAGCATGCTAACCCGTTTTAAAATGTAATTTACAGTCTTAATTTCCTTCAATACTAGTCTAAAATGTTTATTGAAGAAGTAAGAACATTTCTCTAGGAAAGTAGGTTGTATAAGATCCTAATGATGTATTTCTAGAAATTTACATAAAATTACATTTGAGAAATTCTTTTCTTTCCCCAGTAAGTTGGAAGTTATAAATTGTACATTCTGTTTACTTGGGTTGTACTTATAAAACATGTTTTTTTATATAAAATTAAGAAAATTCAGTTCTTGTAAAATAATTTTTGGATTTTCATGGGATGAATTACTTGTCTTCAAATGAATAAATAAATTTAGGATATTAAATTTTTGAGATTTCTTCCTTTCCGTACAATGAAAAGTAACTGAGATTAGTATCTATAAAGAGAGTAACTATTTAAAGTTAAAAATCATTTATACTTTTCTCAGTTTCATATTCAGTGCTAATTTAAAATATTTCTCGCTGATTGAAATTTAATGTAAATAGTATGTATTAATATCTGATAATTACAATTATTTTAAAAAAAGAATAGAAAAAAAAAGTTTTTTTTAATAATTTGTGTGCAATTGGTTTAACACACAAATGAAGTATTTAAAAGAAATCAAATCATCATTGCTTGATTGGAAAATTTAGCAACCTGATTTCTGTACCTGAAAATGCTATATTAATTTTGATAGAGTAAAAAGTGCCACTGAATGATTTGTAATCAATAATTTGTATTACTTCTGTAGTTACTTTAATGTGTTAAGTCTTTTAAACAAAGGTAAACATAATCTATATTTTTATTTCTTAATAACTTATTTCACACATTCAATTTTGTATTTCTTTTTAAAATTATGGTAACCTGAAAATTTTTTATGAATAATTCACATAAAAGCGTGCATTAAAAGTTTATTCCACAATGTATTAATTACAATTATTTGTGTAATCTAATTCAGTCAAATGAAAGACTCCATATACAAAAGAAAACTTTTATTTCAAAGAAAATTTCAATACTATATATACACACATATATAATTAACAATTTCTCATCCACAATATTAGTTCAATTAAAATGAATAATAATAAAAACACAATTATATAAATACAATGATGTTGTACATTGAAAAGTCCACTAACAAATATTCTCTAAAAGACTAAAATTATAAGTACATTTAGCCTTATAAAAAACATCAGCTAGTATCTCATTCAAACAAAATTCTTATAATAAAACACAAATAAAAATGAATTAAAAGAGTACTCTGAAAAAAAGTCAGGAATGTATATAATCCATGTTTCCGTTTGGTTTGAAATTTAAAAGTAGCCACAACAGATATTTTTACATATTCTTACATTCAAATTAATATCTAAGGTAGAAAAAAATAACACATTCTGACATTTATATACAGTTATTAACCTTTCAATTTGCTGTATTTGGTAAAAGTCGTAAAAGATAACATTAGTTTTCGGCTTCTATCACTAGTAATATACCAAATTGTGCCACTCATCTTGTAAGTAGTAAAATTAATAATTTTCTCATTTGAAAGTTCTAAACAAGATATTTACATACATTTGTGTTGTATTACTTATTTTTAATATACATATATTAAATGCATTACCTTGCAGTAATTTACACTCCTTTTATTTAAATATCCCCATAACAATACTTTAAAATGTAAAGCAGGTTTCTGAACTTCCAAGGTGTAAATATGCAGTGGAGGAAACCAGGATAAAAGCAAAACACATGTAAATGAAAAGTGAAATATTATCAATTGCAGCACATAAAGGTATAGATCCTTTTTTATCCAAATTTAACTAAAACTAGAATCAAGATTTTGGTGTAAAAGAAATTCATTTTGGAAATCCAATGTTTTGCTCATTTAACATCATTAGGTTTGATGGAATTCATGGTTCTTTAAAAAAGATACTATTCATTAATTACAGATACGAAGGCTGTTCAGAAAGTATCGATACTGAATTTATTCTATTTATTCGAGAAAACCCCCAGCGGAGGGACTGTGCGCATCATGCACGCGCATATTTCACCTTGTCTCACAAAATTCGGCAGGTCTGTACAGCGCGCCGTTCAGTCACACTGACTTCTTTCACGTGGAGTGTTTGCGTGCGTTCGTCGAAAAAAGAAAATGTGTGAAAACACGGATTAGCGAATCTGTATCAAGTTTTGCTTTAAGCTCCGTAAAATGGGCACCAAAACCTACGAGATGATGAAAACAACATTTGGAGATGAGGCAATGAGTCGTGCTCGGGTTTTCGAGTGGTTCCGGCGATTCACGGAGGGTCGTCAATCAGTGAACAGTGATCCCCATTCTGGACGCCCATCCACCTCTCGCAATGAGGACAAGATTGCACAAGTGAAGGCTGTGGTGCTGATTTTTCCTCTTTCCCAAGATCAAGAAAATCTTAAAAGGACACCGGTTTCAGGACATTGAAACCATAAAACAGAATTCGACACAGCAGCTTCAGGCCATCCCAAAGTCTGAGTTCCAGAAATGTTTCGAGGACTGGAAACATCGTTGGGCCAAGTGTGTTACTGCCAATGGAGCATATTTCGAAGGAGATTGACTCAAAACGTGTTTATGTATGTATGTTTTTGCATAATAAATTCAGTCTCGATACTTTTTGAACAGCCCTCGTACAAATAAGACAGTAACACATGAGAAATAATGACCCTTTACAAAGATAGAGATTAATGCAAGATCAATGTAAAATAAATTACTATAGAATATTAACTAATGTTCTCCTGAAAAGAGAAACAAAAAAAAATTATGATTAAATCAGTTAAATATTTTTATTACACTAAAAATTGGAAATTATAATTGCCATCAACAAAATATTATAAATGATTGTGCAACACAGTAATTTTTTTTTCATCTAAAATGTTAGACTTCTTTTTTAATAAGTTATTTTAATTTTTTTCTTTAAAATCATTGCATATTAAATATTATTAAAAAGAGTAAACATTAACACAACAATTGTACAATCAATGGTTGATGGAAGCATTTTGTGTATAAACTAGGTATGAAGTTTTTGGTTTTACTATAGTTTTATTCAGAACTATTGAAGTGAATACTTCTTTGCTCACGAGAGTGAATGGAAAATTTGCCCAGTTTTGCGTAACAGTGAAAAAGTGAACGGAAGTAGTGATTCTCCCCATCCCCCCGAAACGTCGCCATGGTGAGGAGATACAGTGCGGAGGAGAGGTTACACCTCGTGACTTGCGTCACATCCGTGAAAAAGTTGGACGATTGCTAAGGGGTTATGGAGTAGGGCATCTTGATGTTTGGACTAAAGCAACACCTCCTAGGAGGTACTGACTAAAGGCGCTTAGGCATTGGATATAAAGTGAGTATGCTACTTGTAACGAACTCGTGTGGCGTATTTTCGTAGTTTGTATGTAATAAAAACGTGCCGTTTTCAACGAATACACGCACCCAACATATTACCGTTATATGGCTCTTCCCGTTACGGGAGTGTCTGGGGCATTGTGTATATGTCACTAACGTTCGCACCAGAATCACAACAGATAGCGTCTTGTAAGCAAAAACAATCACTTTTGTGAGTAATGCATTAAGTTAATATTATTAATTTTTATTTCCGTTGAATAAAAATTAATTCTAGTTTAAATGCCTAGAATAAATTCAAAAAGAAAAAAAGAATTTCTTGAAAGGAAAAAAAAAGGAAAACTAGCAGCGAGTTTAGTCGAAAATCTATATATCTCCAATTAGACATGTCACAGCTGTTATCATCTTCCTCCCTAAATTTTTAGTGCTGCACGCACCAGAGGTTGCTGCAATCATTAGATCCGAAGATTAAAAGTTGATTATCTTAACTGGAGACTTAAATGTTAATTTTGCTTCAGAAGAAACAAAACCACTCATTGAATTCTTGAAACAGATACTGAATTTGACAATGAATACTGATTCTAGAGAAGGAAAAAGAGTATACGGAACCACAATTGATGCAGTTTTCTCGCATTTTCTTGATTGACTACAGCATCGAGGATTTTTATATCCTACTTCAGTTGCCACACACCTATTGTGTCTTTCTTGGAAAATGATGTAGAAAATTAAATAAAAATATTTTCATACAATAAATGAAGTTCGAATTTTATTTGATTAAAGTAAGTTCTCTCAGCAGTTTAATATAATTAGATCTATTCCTGCATTTATGGCCAACATCGCCAAAGAAGTTTCACTTCTATCGCGTGGCCTTCCACGTTCTTTTTTTTTTATTTACATGCATTATTTTGACTCAGTTCTTGCTTTAATGGAATTCAGAAGTAAGTATAAACCAACATTAATTAAACTTTTTGAGAGATAACTAACCCTACTTCCCAAATTTTTTTGTCTCATAGACCCCTTGCCAGGTTTTTCGGTATCGGGTAGACCCCTGCTTACCTAATACTGAATTTTTGCAAATTTATCAACTTAAATGTCTTTTTGACAGCTGGTACTACTACTTACTTTAAAAGAATTAAATTTTTAACTGCAGTGAAATATAGCGTGAAAGGTTACTGACCTAAGCAAATTTAATAGAGGGGCAGATTGTACGAGTAATAGCCCGAAGGTTTGAAAAGAGTATATCTGAAATAGAGCGACTGTTATGTTGTTTCCAACATGACATTGTTAATATTTATGTAACGTGAATAAATGGCGACAAAACCATCAGTTGAGGCCAAGATTCCATAGCATATTATGCTCTAGAATGCTCTCATGGGTGACCCTGGGACTCCTAGCTGTGGTAAAACGCACCATGAAAGTGACGGACTATCTAAACATAATTGGTGATCAGTTGCACTCGTACATTGCATCTGTCTCTGCAACTGGAAACTGATCTTCAGGACAACGCCCCATGCCACAAGCTTCCAATTGCATTGGAGTGTCTAAAGTAGCATATTGATGGATTCCAATTAATCCCTGGTCACTTAATTTGCCAGATCTTAATCTGATGGAGCCCATTTAGGTTTTCATGGAAAATGGTTAAAAAAAACCCATATCGGATTTACTACAATTAGTGCAACCACTGCTTACATATTTCGAACAACTTGTATCTCTAGTTCTCTACAAAAACCTTGTGGCATCCATGCAAAGGCAAGTTGCACCTGTTTTGCAGGCTTAAAAAGGCGTAATGTGCTATTGAATACCTGATTCTGATGTTTTGGTTCTTCAGCAGTGACGTAACTACCAATAGGCTAGGTCATGTCTTGTACAGGGAGGACTCTCGGGCCATGATCCCCAAGCAAGCCGAACTTGCGATAATTTAAGATATAAATATAAAAGGTACCACTATAATCATGGCAACTCAGTCGAAAGTAATTTTAAATTTGTAGAAAACCCCCTAAATTCTATCCGTTGTTTGTATAGTTTTGAAAACATAACTTATTGAAAAATTTATATTATTTTCAATTTTTTCAGTATTTTTTTTTGTAAACTCTTGCTTGACTTCATGTTCCATGAATAACCTTATCATACTTATTATAACAACTTAAAAAACCCACACATGAAGCAATTCCTTTATAGTTATATTCTGTTTTTAATAACAATATGACTCATAATTAGCTAAAGACAGAGAGAGAGTTAGTTTCCTGTTTCACAATTTTGCACAACCTTTTCGTATCTGCAATAGACAGATATAATTTTGCCTTCAATCTTCTGCTCTTTTGCAGGGGATTTATTTTAAATAATCAAAATGATATTGTATTGTATTTTCTTAATCATGTATATTTTTTGTATCCTTTCCTGTCTATCTCGGTGGACCATTTCGTAGCTTTAAGCCCTCTGGTGGGTGAGTTCTATTCTCCCGAATAAATAAATAAATGACCAGGGATTTTCCTTAATGATGTTTTGTAGCGTAGCATTACGTTTCTTCTTCATTTTAATGTCAGTAAGTACGCCGACACATACGAATTGCATTGCCTAAATTTATAAAAACTAAAAATATGGATTAAAAAAACCCTAGTTTTAACGTTTACGAACAAACAATGCCAAGAAAGAGAAGATAGCAAACACACACACAAAATTGCCCAAATTTGACAAATTTCTAAGTCAGCCTTCTACGAGTATACTGTATTACTGTTAATAGTGACTCAGAGATAATTTGGCCATTACAGTGTTGCTTGAGAAGCCCGCTGAAGAAAATTCGACAGTTATTGCAGTTAAAGATATTGATGCTCACGGTACCCACGACGTTGATGATGCCACCAATCATGTCTGCATGACGCATATAAGAGCGAGCAATCTATCGATCTCTACATTTTTTGAAAATGTAAACTATAAATATTCTTTTTATGACTTGGTAACTTGACGACTAATTCTATATAATGAAAAAGGTCAAATTCATGATATAGAGCCTCTACAAAAGATGTTTCGAAACTTTTTTCTCTCATAGACCCCTTGCCATGTTTTTTCGGATTTGGGTAGACCCTTACCTGAAAAAGAATTTTTGCAAATTTATCAAACTTAAATGTCTTTTAGACAGCTAGTACAGAGCTATACTTACTTTAAAATATTTAAATTTGTAATTGTGATGAAGTGTTTAAAACCTAAGACACACAAGTTAATTAATAAAATTAAAATTTAATTACAACTTCAAATAATTGTTACATAAAATAACTAAGCACCAAACAAATGTTTAATAGGAGATAAATCTGGTGCTTCTAAAATTGCTGATATCCGTTTCTAAACTTGACCATTTTAATTGATTGCCTACTGTGGCATTAACATTACACACACACACACATATATATATATATAAATATATATGTATATATATAAATATATATTAAGGGTCTATACCACAAGGCGGCCCAGCTAGCAACTGTCTTGCCAATTTATTATTACATTACTTTGAAAATAGTTTCACAGACAACTTAGACTTTTACTTTTTTCGTTATATAGATGATATAATCATTTTTGGCAAGCAAGACAACTTTAAACCTAATATTAATTTTTATCCACAATATCTTAATTTAATACAGACAAATAGTAACAGTTACGAAGCAAATTTTCTTGATATAGAAATTAAACTAAAAGATTATAAAATAGTTACTAATATTTATGATAAACGAGAAGACTTTAACTTCAATATTATAAAAGTACCTCATTGGGAGAGTAATGTGCATGTATCTATATTCAGAAATATTGTTCTTAATTACACACTACGCAATAAATTTCTAGTTTCTAATAAATCAGAAGAAATAAAAAATTATAAACATTTTACTAAATACTGTTTAATTCAAAACTACCCAAATAATTTTATTAATAGATGTTTAAATAAAGAAATTCTAAATAGTAAAGATTAAATTTCCATAGTTTTAAAAGGCTTATATTATAGACTTCTTCCTAGATAGTTTTAAATACCCCAATTTCTAGTTTTAGATAAAATTACTTTTTTAAAATTTATTATAACTTTTAAATCATATTATTCTCTAAGATAATGGTAGTATATGTTTACAATTCTTATTTGATTATTTCTATTCTTTTCATACTTTTTCTAAGTGCTATTTTTCAGCCTTTGCTTTGTTTTGAAATTGTATTTGAGTCCAGAATCTGGCAATAACTTGTTTATTGTACTCAGATTTAGCGTGGTCTCTGCATTACTGTATGCAATTTTTAGGTAAGTTACATTTTTCTCATAATGGATTTAGATTTCCTATACATTATTTCCAATTGGTATTTGCTCGATATTATTAACAGAAAATTGAGAAGGTTGGCTGGCCAAAAAACATGTTCAACCTCACTTTTATACAGAAAATTTTTTTTAAGGAAAATTTTATGTATTCAAGCTGTCCTAAGTCAGCAATGTTGATAATACTGAAGCACCCATTCTTTTATATTTTACTCTTTTATTTCAATTTTTCATATCTCCTTTTAAATTATGTTGTCTTGTTATCTAGCAATTGCTATTCTTTTAAGTATTAATCATGTTAATTCATATCTCTTTTCTAGAGAAATTTTGATTATATATATATATATATATATATATATAGTAAAAGCAATCTCACAAACCTAGTTTCAAAATCTGAATAAATTGCATTTAAATGTTGAATGTAGATTAAAATGTTCTTTTCCTGGCAGGTTGTGTGTGACAAATTGAGAAACTAAGAAAAAATTTGGGACGTCCAATGTTATACTCCTTAGCTTAATTATGGCAAAAACACCGAAATGATGGTCTTGCAACATCAAAATAACTTCATCCAGTTTAGTAAATACATCTGTTAAACAGAGAAATTTGGTTTCCACTTGATTAAATTTTCTTTTAAAATTAAAGCCATGATCTGATATAATGAGAGTCAGTATCATAGACTCCATTTACACCTCAGGACCCCCAAATTATTTTTTCGCTGACGTGCACCCACTGCATGCTGTCTTAGTCCCCTGGGGGTCTATATAGACCAATTTGGGAATCACTGCTCTACAACCTTCAGGGCCTTTTCCGAAAGATATCTACCAGAACAACAGGTGTTTTTCAAAATCATACTACTTTTTCATGTTCTAAATATCGATTAATTAATCGCTTTTGGCTGTGTTATTCGAAACGCGGAGTATGTACATTGCTCACTCATAATTTGGTTATAAATGATGTAGTTAGCACACTTGTATGAAAGTACAGATTTTTTTTACAATGTTGCATGATTTGTAACACTTTTTTCGGAAACAGCATTAAGTGTAGGATTCTTCTGTCAAAGTTCAATGGCATGAATCGGATATCACTCTTTAACAACTAAATCCGATTAATTGACTCAGTAAGGTCATGTGATATCAGGAATTAAACTTCGTTTTTGTAGAAATGCTAAACTTTTTTTCGTGTTGCTTTGAGAATTCTCTCACATGCATCGAAAATTTTACAAAAGTGTGCTAATGATTTGGACGAGACAACTAGAGATGTACCTAAGACAAAAGCGAAGTGGAAAATTTATCGAAATGACATCAAATCAGTCAAGTGCGAAGCCAGTGAAACTGCAAGAAAATATGGTATAGTTCCCTGTTTTAAAGCAGAAAAAAAGGCAAATGAACATTATATAAAAAACATTTTCCTGAATTAGCTTCTGATCTCCGATATCGAAACTGAGAAGAAATATTCAAGATAACAATTTTTAATAAAGTACTAGACACAATATTAACTCAATTAAGTACAAGTTTTACTGATATGAATGTGGTCTCTCAAATATTCACTTTTCTCAGAAAAAACATTTCTGCTAGATGTAGATGAATCAATTTTGTTACTAGAGTATGACGATTGCCAAAATAAGTATTCTCATGTAATAAGCCCAGACTTTTCAATTTCTAATATTTACCACTTAGTCCTCCCTAAAATAATGCAGACATGAACTATTCACCTAATGAAGACATATGGAAAGCTAGAATACGATCTAATAGAAGTTGCAGTAAATAACTTTATTATTTATACATCTCCTGTCACATCTCCAGCAGCTGAACGATCATTTAGAACATTCAAAATAATTAAAAAAATTATTTAAGAAGCAGTGTAGACCAAGCTCGACTCCGACGTTTATCGTTAGTAGCAATTGAAAACAAAGTCGCATTAGGCATGAATTTAACTGAAATTATTGATACTTTTGCGAAAACTAAAACCAGGAAAAGTTTATAAACATAATTGTTAATTTGTTGTATGTAGGTAAGTCCAACCTTTACCTTTTATTTCTCGTCTATATTGTTTTATTTTCTAATGTATGTGTTAGTGTTTAAAACCTTGTTTGTTTAGTTTTTTACTATATATTTCGTTACTTCTCGTCTTCCGGTTCTGTCAGTTCCTAAACTCTTCACAGCTGTTCTGGAAGAGGTCTGTCGTGGTGTCAAATCGAACCTGGGTGATCTCAAAAGCTCACACAAGAATACTCCTAGACATACATGTAGCTTCGTTTTCTTATATTTTGCAGAGCACAATAAAAAGCTAATGTTAAAAAAGCTTTGTATATTTAAAATATTCATATAATTTTTCTTGATAAAACCTAACCAAGATAGGGTTCTCATGTTTGTTTGTTTTGGCACTAGGAACTACTCTATTGCTTTTCATTTCATATAACTATAATGAAAATCTTTGATGCACACAATAGCACTATAATCTATTAAAAATTTTGAATGTAAATGTAATAGTATAAAAAGCTGTTCTGATTTTTCTTTTTTGAGAATTCACCAACATTTTATAACATATGATGTACTGTAAGAACTTGCTTTTTACATATTTATTATTGTCTGAGCGTCCTGCATGGATATAAAACAGATAAAATTGAATGCATAGCTCTGATTGTCTGCTATGGCTAAAATGTAGCTGACAAATTTAAACTTCCTCGCAGGAGATTTTTTGCAATATTTTTCAATAAACTATAATCTTTCACGAATATTGCTTTAAGGATTAGTAAGCTTCTGATTTTAATACTGTACATGACATCTTGATGGTGTTGTGAGGTTTTTGACCTTTTAGAAGAATGTATCTTAAAATAATATTTTAAGTAGTATGTTACATGACTTCAAATAAAGACCATTAGAATCCTGTGAGTTGCTTATTAAAATTATTCAACGCAATATTAATTTAATTCAATCATTAATAGCATTAAATTATGCTCCTAGAGTTATCTTCTTTTGCAATACATTTGATACCTCAGAAATGTGCTTGCATTTCTTCTACACGAATCTTTACTATCAAAATCTTTTATTCAAGATATCTGCAGTCTCATTGCATATCCTGCATTTATTGGTTCTATATTTTGTTTTTGTTGCTGCAAACGTTGAGAAATATTATATAATTGATTACATTGTTCAGACCCTCTCAAAACCTGCAAGCTGCCTCAAAGTGGCGAGAGGGTGTACCTGGACGAAATGGGCGATGTACATCGGGAGTATATACTCCTGGTAAAGTCACTCAAGATGTGAAGGTCATTCCCTTATATCCAGCTAAAGTTAGCAGCCACTAGGGCTAAGTCAGTCTTCTCCCTTTGTTGCCCAGGTCCTTGGATTAATTGCTTATTTCACATTACTATGAAACCAAATCCAGATTAAACAATTATTACTGCATTACCCGTCACGCAGGTAAATCAGGAGCGCATGCGAGGTTTAGGTAGAGGGCTTCATACGACAAGTGAATTACAGTCTCCTTCTCCTAACTGCAATGGTAAATCTCATAAAATTATACGTTGCAATGTGAATGGTAATTCTACTCCGGCCATGAGAGTTAAACTGGACCGGATATTAGATCTGGAGGATAAGCATGGTGTACTGATCATAGCCCTGCAGGAAACAAAGTTTAAGGAACATTCTTTTCTTAAAGTACATAACTACGCAGTATATCGCATCGAAAGATCCAGTGGAAGTGGAGGTGGCCTGGTCCTCCTCATCAGAAATTTAAGCTTTAAAAAGATCGTCTTTCCAGTGCAGAACAGTAACCTTGAGCTTCAAGGTATTTCTGTTGTATGGAAGAAAAAATCAATTGATATCTTCAATACGTATCATCTACCTAATCAGGTACATCTTCTAGTGAATTTTCTTGAACGACAAAGAAAAGCACCATTTTTCTTGGAGATCTCAATGCTAAACATCTGCCATGGGGTTGCTTCTCAAACAATCAAAAGGGTAGAAACCTGCTTGAAGCACACAGCCGATGATATGTCTTTAATTTTTATTAATGATGGATAGTTTAATATACATATACGCATACCTTATTCAGTTATGAAACCTTTGAGGCTTGGGATATCACATTAGCTAGTTCGGAGTTGTATCCGTATTGTAAATGGACTGTTCTTAACAGCATTGGCTTCCAATCATGATTAACATAAAAGGTCACAAATATTACTCGGAACCCAGCAGAAATTTCTGGAATTTTAAAAAAGCAAAGTGGGAAATCTATAATCAACTTTCTCAAACTACATTTTACAGCCAAGCTTTAGGCGATAAACTGGAACAGGAAGGGCGATTTATAAGCGCACTATTAATCGCGCTGCTCGGCTTTCCATTCCTAGAGGTCATATTAAAAGTTTTAAGACCTTTTGTGCGACTCACAAAGATGCTTCTCTGGACGCATTTTGTAAAAAGAGACTTGTTACTTGCTACTTCAAACGACATGGTTGACAACATCCAACTTTGAAAACTGAATGCAGAAATCAAACAGCAATTTATTACACAGAAGAGAGAGTCTTGGAAAACTATGTATATCAGCATTGATGCCAAACCTCCTAATTCAAAACTATGGCGACTCGCCAAATCCTTCAGTAACGATCAACCTCGAGTGAAAGACAGTAACATTGTCCTAGATTATGTAGGCCAAGTTCCTCAGGATAACAAAGAGGCTGCTAACATCTTGGCAAGTCTTATAAAAGCATTAGCATTTTAACATTTGACGAGAATGACAAAAAATTAAGAAAATTGCCAAGAGAATGGTACATAACTGCCGCAGTTCTTTTTGAGATCCATTTTTTATGATAAATTCAGTATGCAAGAGGTGAGCTAGATGCTATGGATTGTAGAAAATCTCCATGACCAGATAATATTCATGGACAGATGGTTAAACATCTTGGTGATAAGGGAAAACAAAGATTACTAGAGATATTGAACTTTCATGGAAATTGAGTCGTCTACCCGGGGAATGGTAAGAGAGCTATTATCATCCTTGTGTTGAAACACCTTGTAAAGATAGTAGCTCAGCAGAGAGCTACCGGCCTATTGCATTGACATCCTTCATTTTTAAGCTCAGGTAGATACTTATTTTGGCCAGATTGAACTTTTATTTGTCAACTGAGGGCTTGCTCTCTTAAGAGCAATACGGATTTAGACGAGGCCATAGCACCATAGATCAGATTTTATTTTTCTGCAAGAATGTCAGGAATTATCAAAATCTAAGACCAACTAATCACACCACTGATGTACTCTTGGACATGTCGAGGGCTTTCGACAGAGTCTGAAGACAAAAATTGATTACAAAACCTTATGACGTTTATGTTATTAGGGGTAAAATTTTGCCTTGGATCTCAGATTTTTTTTTCTTCAAAATAGATCAATAAGAATAAAATGTAAAAATACGTTGTCTGATCCTTTTGGATTGAGACATGGCCTTCCACAGAGTTCAGTTCTCGCCCTGTATTGTTCTCTTTATATATTTCTGTTCTTGAAGAGGTAATCGATAAGTATAAACATGTTGGTCTCTTTGCCGATGATATCATCATTTGGTATTCAGTTTCTGACTGTAAGCAAATAGAGACAAATTAAATTCTACACTTTCTGTGGTCTGTACCTTTGCTAAACAGCAAAAAATGATTTAATACCTCTAAGTCAAAGTTTACCTTTTTCACTACCAACAGACATCTCTATAACTATAAGCCAACTGTTTTTATGAATGGAAGTGAATTAAATTACACAAAAAATGCCAAATACCTGGGCTGCATTCTGGACCAGGAGATATTGAGTAACAGAAATATAGAGGCTCAAGTAGTCATATGCAGAAAAAGACTTAACATCCTCAAACATATTTCCGGGCGTTACGGAGGCGCATACGTTAACGCTCTGAGAACACCTACATCTCACTGGTCAGGACAATTTTGGAATAGGGCTCTCCAGTTTATTTTTGTGCTTCTAAAACTAACTTAAATAAATTTGAAAGAGTGCAACTGATTTCCGCAAGAATAATTATGATTATCGTAATAGCTGCCCTAATAATATTGTTTTGTATGAGAGTGATTTACACCATCTCTTTAATGAGAAAAAGTTATAGCCTGGTATAAAATATTACATTAAGTTATCTAGCTACAATGTCCATCACGGAACTTCTGCCTATCTCCACTCTTGGCTCAATAACAGGCGATTAAAGTAACATAGCCCTTTTTCTTTGGCAGTTTTCTGGTAATGTTGAACCTCACTTCTTAAAGCCATTTTCCCATTTTAAATTCGACTCATTTCAGACTGAGCTAATGACCAGGGTGTGTAAAGGGTCTGATATACCAGAATTTACTAAACAGGTTGCTCTTTAGACAATTCATGGCATTCCTCGTTCGGCATTAAAAATCTATACTGATGGCAGCATGGGCGACGGTGGTATTTACGGAAGCGTCGTGCACAATCAGACACTTGATAGTACATTTGGCATCAAGATTAGGAATATTAACCACTGTTCTGTTTTTAGGTCTGAACCTATTGCAATTTATAAGAGATTGCAAATTATTGACACTGCTTCTGACCTTGTCTTCAGGGATATTTGGGTTTTAACTGACAACCGTATTTCTATACAGCACCTTTCTCGCTGGACAAGTCTAGACACTCTATATACTTTCAATGGCCCCATATTATATTTTATTGAATGGTAAATAGATATCCGATAGTTTGAGTCTGCCACTGCTGACACCTTGCTGGGTGACGCTTATTTAACTTTTGCTTAACTTTCCTCTATTAAAAGGATAGAATTGATTGCATTTTGGAGAATTCCCCTGCTCCCCTTGGTATTTTGGGGGGCGGGACCTCGTTAATGTCACCTACTTAGTATTCCTTGGGATCAGCAGACGGCTCTATCGCTCTTTTTTAGTGGCCACATCATACCTCTTACTTTTCAAAAGAGCTGGAAAGTCTTTCCAAAGTGTCATAGATGCGAGGCTGATCAAGCCTCTCCCAGTCATATTCTGAATTGTTTGAGTTTTACATATGACGAGTTTTTAGAAAATCCTATTTTATTTCTGGATTTTTGGTTTTATGGAGATGATGTGTGTGTAGCTGAGAGCTACACCATCTTGGATAAGAAACAACAACATTGTTCAGAATCGTATTAAAATGTTTATAATTGCATGAGAGAAACTTCTGAGTGTTCTGTAAATTTGCAACTAAAAATTTGGCAGCTGATCCTGGTTAAATTTAGATTTTAATGTCAGTTATGTTGATAAATTGTTCTTTCTCATTCAGTGGCAAGCCCTCTATTTATCTATTCATGTTTCGCTTTCTCCTCTGGGAAATGTTATTCTACGAGTGTGTTAGGATATTTTCTTTGAAAATAGTTCCTTGTAAGCATTTTCTCATAACAGGGAGACTG
Organism: Trichonephila clavata; assembly: GCA_019973975.1. Classification (NCBI taxonomy): domain Eukaryota; kingdom Metazoa; phylum Arthropoda; class Arachnida; order Araneae; family Nephilidae; genus Trichonephila; species Trichonephila clavata. The sequence continues at coordinate 22,180 of BMAO01021957.1, forward strand.
TGCTTTATAGTATAATTTTAATACTATTGTTAAAATCTAATTTATTCCATTAAATTCCTCTTTATTTTCTCCCTCGGATCCGCTCAGGCAAACATAGCTTTGCATACTTCTGGTCATACACACTCCATAGAGAACGTGTATCTTTTCTGCATATACATTTATAGCTTTCTTTTAGAATTTTTGTTTTGACTCGTGGAACACAGAAGACTACTGCTATAAACTATCTGATAACAAATTATTTATAAGAAAACAGTTCATTTTGAAGACATAATTGGTGACTGTGAACTTAAAAAGTAGAAAACGAATTTTCCAGTAAAACTTCATTTTATGACGATTGCTTTTGAAGAACTTTACATGAATGTACACCAAATCCAATAAAACGTACCGAGATAGAGCCTACTTTTGCGCAGAGGTCCAAGGCCTCAAGAAGTCTTAAGACGTCCCTGCCAAAATCCTGTTCTATTGGTGAAACATCCAATGAATTTGTTGATAGATCTATTGCTTTCAAACAAAGAGTGAAATTTAAATTGTTAAATTACATAAGGCTTCTTATAGGGCCCAGTTCACATTTAGTAGAATACATTTGTGAGGATTTTCAGCATTTCATTCAGTGATTATCATCATAGGACACAAAATTGGAATAATATTTCAGATATAAAAGTACTCCATCATTAATATTATATTCTGGCTTCACTACCCTGGGAAGTATCTCTTATTTTATCTTTGTACTCCTGTTTATCCAAATTGTTAAACTTTTTCTTCTATAAAATGTGTTTCGCATTTTTTCTCCTACACCGGAATACTGAATGAGCTCTCTCTCTGAGCTCTGAGCTGTACATGTTAAAAGAAAAAAACTAATTATTTATAAAAAAAATTTTGAAATTTTGAAATCACTATATTGTGAACAAATGCATGAGTTACTACGTCAAAAATTTTATAAAAATTGAGGCATATTTTTTCTGTCCGAAAATGTGCTAAGTGTAAAGTTCACGCTCTCGTACATATGGCGAAAACAGTCTTAACAAAGAAAAGGCTGAAATGTTGCAACAAAAGTAACATCCAAAAGGAAAATAATAAAATAAATAAATAGCAATGCTTGAATTATGGAACTAAGTAGGATTATCGGGGGACTTGAGTGAGACATTGACTGATTCTTGGAACACTTGATCTCAATAAGAGGTCTTCATCTACTATCATTATTTGACTGAAAGACAATGCCAAGTGTAGAATACAGAAGACTTCAATGTATCAATCAAGAGACAATTTAATAATCCGTAGCAAGAAGGACTGGTCAAATCCAAAGTATCAATGAAGATGGACAGTGTCTAATACAGCCATTTTGCGAAAACCTGTCATCTTTCTCGTGGACTTCATTTGGCTGCAGGATCCCAAGTCTCAAGGGGTGTTGTTGTTCGAAAAGTTCGAAGTTACCGAAATGACTTAAAAGTCAAAACACGAATTCAAAATGATTCGAGAAAGTTTCATATTGTAGGAGTTCAGTAATCAACACTCGTATAAAGAAAGAATATCATTTGGAACTTCGCATTATTTTTACAAAAAGTTCGCATATTAAAAGAAGTATAAAAAAATTATGAGTAACATACTGTACAGCTGTACATGGATTACAAAAAACTATGGAAGGTTTATGATTGACTTAGTAAAATACCTTCAAATAAATTAACTGATTCTGTGAATAAAACAATGGAATGTACAAGGGGTGATCAAATGAAAAGGTATGAAACGACACGGTGGGTACAAATATAGACTTTATTCAAA